>OZ030015.1:7510000-7767500 GCA_964023405.1 Apodemus agrarius | reverse complement strand
CTCTCTCTCTCTCTCTCTCAAACACACACACACACACACACACACACACACACACACACAAAGGTGCGTGATGAGTTTCTCAGATTGACTTTGAACTACCTGTGGAGAGAATGTAAGAAACTGGTGAAAGAGAGAATGGGTAAAAATAAGTACAAACTCTTTGAGCTTAGGAAGCAGGTAAGAAGCCATAGCATAAGCCTGAGAAGGAAACAATTGGTCCAAAGATTTTTTTCCATTTGTTTTTGTTTTTGTTTTGTTTTTTTTTGGTAAAAAAAATTCCAAAGAATGAAGACACCAGCAAACACATCTAGGAACTGAACTGTGGTTCTCCAGCTGATAGGCAGCAAAGGTGCCTCTCAAATCACACATGAGTGTCCACTGGAGTGTAGACAAGGAGATGCTTGATTCACAGAAGAGGGATGCATATGAGACATTTTGCAAGACATATCACAGTGCCCAAGTGCCACAACATAGTTAGGAAAGTTATTGAATTTCATGCCTGGGGCCCTTGGTTTGAAGCCTGGCACCAGATAAACTGAACATGCGGATACATACATGTAATCTCGGGGTTAAGGAGGATCTGAGAGGTAAGATTGAGCTCTTAAATCAAACAGATCTTCACTCATATTTAGGCATTTTATCTAGGCAGATTTCACTTCTGCAAGCACACATAGATAAATAGGAAAGGCCCATCAGAAAAGTGGTTAGTGTAAAAGCATGGGGAATTGAGTTTGCTATTTATAACTCAATGGGTAAAAAAGGCAAGTCATAATGGTAGACACGTACAAACCCAGTCCTGGGGAAGGAGAGACAGCTGGAGCTTTAGAGCTCTCGGGCAAGCCAGCTTTGCCTACTTGTTGTGTGTCAGATCAGGGAGAAAACCTGCCTCAAAAGGTGAGTGATATCTAAAGAGCAGTAGCAAAGTTTGCTTGTTTTTTGTTTTTTGTTTGTTTGTTTGTTTTTTCGAGACAGGGTTTCTCTGTATAGCCCTGGCTGTCCTGGAACTCACTCTGTAGACCAGGATGGCCTTGAACTCAGAAATCAACCTGCCTCTGCCTCCCAAGTACTGGGATTAAAGGTGTATGCCACCACCGCCCAGCAGTTTTGTTGGTTTTTTTTTTGAACTCCACATACATCCACCTGCATACATATGCGTACATATGCACCTGCACATACATGCACCTGAACATGCTCACACATGCATCTGCACACACAAACACATACACATACAATTGCACCTGCACATACATGTATCTTTATATGCTCAGACATGCATCTGTACATGCATGCACCTGTGCATGCTTACATGTGCATCTGCACATACATGTATCTTCACACATATGAACCTTCACACACACGAACCTGCATTGTATACACATTCACCTTCATATACAAGTACATATGCATGTATGTGCACAACAGAACACTCAAGCTCCACCTGAACCTTGGAGTGCATAGCCATCTAATCACTCAGCTTCCTCTGGTCCTAAGCAACTCTTTTCCATTCTCTGTGCAAGCAGCCCTCATCCTAATTCTAACCATCTCATAGCATGCTATTAATAATTACTTGAGAAAATTAAACTCTTATCCAATTTATCAAATCTATATCTGTTTCTATAGGGGTAATAAGAAAAATAATATCTCTCTGCTAATATCAGACACAGTGTTGAGCTTCTACAAGCAAAATATTTATAGACATTCAGGTCTTGTAGAGTCTTCTGTTTTTGTTGTAGTTTTATGTTTATTATAATTTATGAATCAATTTCCTAATAACAGGTATTTTTGTTTTACATAAATGAATTTACATTATGCATGTTTGTAAGTTATAATTGCTGAGGTTTACTAGCTATCCATATTATGGAATTTTACTGTCATATTGTTGTCAGTTCTTTACAAGTAGCATTTGAGATCCAGAGTTGTAGCAATTGTAGTATAGTGAAATAACTGAATATTATTACATTTATTTTTCTTTCTATTACCTATTCTCTCTCTCCCTCTCTCTCTCTCTCTCTCTCTCTCTCTCTCTCTTTGTGTGTGTGTGTGTGTGTGTGTGTGTGTGTGTGTGAGAGAGAGAGAGAGAGAGAGAGAGAGAGAGAGAGAGAGAGAGAGACTATCTTATGACATATGACATGGTTGTAGAGGTCAGAGGACAATTTTGGACAGTCAGTTCTTCTCTTCTAGCATGTAGGTCCTAGGGAGTGAGTTCTGGTTGGAAGGTTTGGTGACAAATGGCCTTAAATGTTGAGCTTTGATATCAGCTCAGAATGTAACAAATTTTCTCTTTACTGAGAGCATTCTTTTTTTTTGGTTATTGTATCATTTTATGATAACTACACTATCTCCACTTACCAAATGAAGGCCAATCTTGAGTGAATACTATTATTTATTGTTGAAATTCTGGCAGATATTTACCTACACATTGTGTGTATGTGTGAGCGTGTATTTGCATATGTGTGTGAGTGTGTGTGTTAATTTCTGTTTGAATGTGTGAAGGTATCTATATGTAAGTGTGTGCATGGAAGTCAGAGGACCCCCTCAGACATGGTTCTATATGTCATACACATCTTGTATTCTGCAAAGGAGTCTTTTTCCTTTTACTCGAATGTTTCCAAGTAGGTTAGGTTGGTAGCCAGTAGCAGAGGTACATTCTTGTGTCTACCTTCCTATTTCTTGGCTGACACTACTATGATATCATGTCTGTCATAGCCACATGGAATCTTTACATGTTGGTGAATTGGATTTTAATTCCAGATGATTCTGACCTCACAACTACAGTGCTGGCCCTCAGGACAAAAGCTATGACATGACAGTGAGCATACCAAGTACTATTTTCTTGAGAAGGACTGTATTATATCAATCTACCAGATTGCTAGATGCATGTGCATGGAACTTTTTTTCTGGGAATCAAATGCAGGGTAATATATTTCTGACTGACTTAGTCTGTCAGGGATTAGGATACTTCTTTATGGATAAGGATGCTAAGCTGTCCTTTATAGGTAGTTCCAGCCTTAGGGTCTCTTGATGGTGATAATTCAATTTTGTGTAAGTTTTATGGGAGATTTATATGCAGTAAGCCTCTGTCTAGTGAAGGAGGCTTTTCTTAAGTTTACTTCTGACAACAACAATCCTATTATTGACTCTATCTCTGGCATTCATGAATAGCTTTCTAATATGATTCATGATAGACAACAAAGGCTAAGCTGTGCAGGAAGGCTTGGCATATACTCTCTACACCAGTTCCTCAATATCCCATAATGCTCCTCTCTTAAAAGACCTGGAGCTAGTTGAACTTGGAGTGCTTGATTTACTTCTTGTGTCCACTTCTTATTACAAGATGGGAATGAAATAGACTCAGATGCTGTTATGCAGTGCTGTTAATGTTTCTAATGCTTCTCCTCCCTCCAGCAATATATTTTGCCTGCATCCTCTTCATTGAAGAAAAGGTGTTTTTCCTGGCTCCAGGCATGTCATCATGATCAAATAATTTAGTCAATCAATAAAGCATGATCAGACATAGTCCCAGAACAGGTTGGTGATGTTCAGTACCTCCCTCTGAGGTTGCCTCTTCACTATGCAAGTGACAATCTTCATAAGGCACAGGCCACAGATGATGATACAAAGATCTGACCAGTACTTATCTTACTACTAGGAGCTAAAGTCAGTCTAGATGGGCTGAACAAATTCAGAACTGATGGGGAAATGCTTTTTATTGGATATTTCTGGGAGCCTTAGGTTTAGGTAGATGTTTAGACAGTACAAAGTTTAGTAAATATTGAATCCTAGAAACACGCAATTTCTTTATTCCCCCCTTTCTTCTTTCATTCCCCATTTCCATGTGTCTGTTTCTGTCTGTCTCTCTGCTTATCTCAGTCTTTCTGTCTCTGTATCTCTCTGCATTTCTATCTCTGTCCCTGTCTCCATGTCTTTGTATTTGTCTCTGTCTCTCTGTCTCTGTCTTTCTGGTTCTCTCTTCCCCCTCTCTCACTGAGACAGAGACTTATGGAACCCATGAAGTCCTCAATTTTTCTATTTGGTCAATGGTGACCGTGATACCTACGCTATCTGCTACTACCTCCCAAGAGTGAGGATTGCTAGCCTGGACCATCCCACCTGGGTTTGCAGTTATGGTATCAGAGCCATAGCTTTGTGCATTCTAGACAAACAATGTGCCAAAATGAGCCCTATCTATAGGATCTGCCTACAAGTTCTTTTTTGATATTTTCTAATATTCACTTTCATTTTTCCTCTACTGGGCCAAATATAACTTACACCTGTGATATGGATATTTTGTTCATTCACAGCTTGTTCATTTAGTGAAGTGCTTGTATTTTTTAGTTTACCTCTGGAGAACTCTGCTTCAGCCAAGTTACATGACCTGAGTTTGACTGAATCTTGTCCAGGTATGGACAGGCATAGCCATATCACATGATCCAACTTAATCTAATGAAAGGTAATGTCAGCAATTGACAAACAATTATTGAGGAAAATGAATCGTGCTTCTTCTGGGGGTGCTTTAGTTTCTAAGATCCACCTCTCCATGGTAGCTGAAGCTTATAGTAAATAGAGCTATCATCGAGACAGACTTCTAATAGCACTGAGTAACTTAAAGCAGCTGTGCTCCAAAGTGGAATGCTATTGTGGTTTGAATATTCCATATTCCATATTCTTATATGGAAACTTAGGTTTGTATATTTTAATGATTAATTGCAAGGGAATAGAACTATTTGAAAGGATTAGAAATAGTAGGAGGTGTGGTCTTGGTGGAGGAAGCATGTTGCCAAGGTTATGCACTAAGGTTTCAGAGGTCCCAGAGTCATTCTCTCTGCTTACTCATCAAAATGTAGCTCTTAGCTACTTGTCTAGCCCATGCTTGCATGCCAGCCTGCTCTCTGCTATAATGATAGACTAAGCCTTCAAAACTGTAAGCAGACACTGAATTAAATGCCTCCATCATGATGTCTCTTCATAACAACAGACCAGTAACTAAGACAGCTACCTAAAGATTTCCAATAGTATGAACCAACCAGGCCCACTATGGATCAAGTTCAGTTTATATCAAATATCTGACACCCAGAAACTATCCTAATAATCTGAGTCCTTTGCTTAGAGATAACCATCTCCTGCTTCTGGTGTGCCTCATTTACCTTCCTGTTCCTGTGAAGAGAGTCCACAGTTCCTTGAATAAGCAGGAGATTGCTTACGCTTGCATTAATAATTAAATAAAGTGGTCCATCTACCAGGAGCACATACAGTTTTTGTAAGGTTTATGCTGTGAATGACACTTTTTAGAAACTCCCAGAAGTTGTGAGTGTAATAAGGTAAAACATATTTCAGAAAAATGGACTCACCTTAAAAACATGAATATGTGAACCAAGTCTTAGTGTTTGGGCCTGTTTCTCAATTTTAGTCTTCCCTTCTGGTAGCACCATGCTCAAGGCCTGCCTTTAAGAACTTACAAAACCAGCGAGAGTGTGTATAGAGGGTAGTGGTAGGATCTGGTGTTCTCTCATCTCCTTCATCATTAAGTAATTTGTTGACAGTCTCATGGGAGGAGAGATTTACTACTGCTGCTCATCTCCCTTTGCAATGGGTTTTACATACATTTGTGGACATCTAGTAGGTATGAAGGAAGTTGGAGGTTTAACCAAAAGAAGCCAATGAGTGGACATACCTATAAGGACTAAAGTCATTCCAAGGAGGTTAAGGACAAGTTTACTGACATTCATCATCAAGTAATTTCCATTAATGATTAAATAAGTATACCACAGTGTTTTACTGGTTGTCCTAGGGTTTTTTTGTTTGTTTGTTTTTTGGTTTTGTTCTTTACATTTTTGTTGCTGTTGTTAAATACCTTGACTAAAAGCAACTTTATCAGAGAAAGAGCCTATTTTATCATACAACTCCAGGTTACAGTCCATCATTATGGGAAAGTTAAGGCAGCAGGAATGTGAAGTAATTCTTCCACTCACAGTCAAGAGCAGAAAGAGAAGGAATACATGCAGTCTCCCCTGTGCTTGGCCTCCCGTCTATACTCAGTCATGGCCCTTCTGTTCATCTGCCTGGGTTGATGATAACCTTTCTAGCAGTTGACCTTGAAATTGCCCAGAAGTCCCCTCACACACTGCAGCTCTTTCAGAGTTGGTTTCCCCCAAAATCTAACTACAGCTGTGATCATGGGCTCCTATGTACGCTCCTCTCATGAGTACAGTGTGATAATGGAACTAATGTAATTGGGGTTGTCTTTTAATAATTATTGTTATTGTTGTTGTTAAAAAAAACTCATGGCAGGGTGGTAGAGGACACCTAGCACATCACCCTGAGGCGAGTGCCACTAGGATGAAGAAATACATGGTGGAGAGATCTGTGGGAGATGTGTTCTATGGGGGAGGTGGAACTGGAGACACAATGGCGGTGACGAGGGAGAGGGTTGAGGTTGACATGCTGTTATTATCCAGTAGGGTTGATAGGATGGGCAAGAGTGGAGATGAGGTGACCACCTTGAAGGACCACTGAGGTCTGCAATGCTACTAGAGGTCATGTTTGTGTCTGTAGTCCCTGCTGCTGCCTTAAGCTTTAGTGAAGCCTGACATCCATGTAGATACATGCAATCTTCACTGCTACCTGATGTCCTTGGGGTTTGCTGCTTTTGGGGGGCCATGCTGATGTGGGTGGCATATGTAGAAACCTAAGTCTGATGGTCCATGCAGCCACTAAGAAGCACTAGTAGGTCAGTGGTCCTGATACAGCCAGGCACGCTGTTGTTGTCTGCAGCCGGTGTAACCACCAAGCCCATGCAGACATTGGATGTCTGCAGTCTGAACTGATGGTCTGAACATGTGAGATAGCTGTCTCTGTTCCTCTACAGTAGGTGCAGTGTGGCTCTGGTGGTGGCATGGGTGTGGGAGAGATAGCCTTATTCCTCAGTGGTCACTGCACAGCTCTTCTGGGTTGATGGTTTCTGGCATGAATGCAGGAAGACAAAGACTCATGGCCCTTGGGAGGCTGGCCACTAGGCATTTGACCATGCTCCAGTGAATATATGGTCAACACAAATGGACTTGTTTTCTTTTTGTCCCCATTTCTTCTTTTTTTGAGTGGGGTGTTACAGGGACATAGGAAGGCTGAGAGGAGAGCATGATTGGTGTCCATGATAATGTAATTCCCAAATAATTAAAAAACTCATAAAGATGAATTTTACATCACCATTTTTTCAACAAACAATTCAGTATTATATAGTATAGTTACAGTGTTCAAGACCCACTATCTTTATTTAGCCTTCATATATTTTTATCAAAGTTTGATGCCCTTTAGGGAGGTGTTCTCCATGTCTCTTACAGTCTCTGGCAATATCTAATTTACTTTTCAATCTCTATAGATTTGTCTAGTGTAGGTAGAGTTGTTTAACTTAACATAGTGATTTCCAGATTTCTTCAAGCTCAATGTGTCATTACTGCACTACCCTTTAGGTCTGAGGACATTCCATTCTATGGACATGCCTCATGTGCTTATTCATTAATCTACTGATGAAGGAGTTGTTTCCATTTCCTCACTGTTGTGAATAGATTCTATGGTTCCATGATTCATATGGTTATATATATATGTATATATATGTACATATATACATATGTAATATATATACGTATATATACATATATATATATACTTGTTTGAGTCCATTTTTTTCAATTTTTTCAGATACACACATACAAACAGCCTTATTAGTTCATATTCTCCATTCTATATTAGCCTTTAGGAAAGTACCTATATGTTATCGCTGACATGTTATCTTGTTTGATTGTTATCACAGAAATGTATATACTGCCATATATTCTCTATGGCAAAACAGGAACATAAGGTGTATGGAGCTAAGAAATGCTCATCAAACTAAGGGCAGCTCCACACAATGTCTATATATAATCTGGGATTTCTAGTTCTTTTTTCAATCACTAGTGGTGTTCAGCTGAGAACAATAAATAGAAAGGATACTCCCATCATGCACAGAGTCCAGATGTGGTGAATGAAAAGGGTGCATGGTTGGGTACCAGACAGAGTGAAATGATAGGTGATGGCTCTTCATGGGAAAAAGCCTTGCTCACCTTCTGCCTTTTTTATGTACCAGAACCATTTTTTTTTCTCAGAGACATACACATTACTCTCTGCCTGCTGATTCTCAGCCATTCTCTAGCCGGCTCCTGTCACTTGTAGGAATTTGGCTGTCAGGGAAGTAGGCAGCAGGCCATTTTAAAAACCACTGCAAACTTTCATTGCTAACTTGTACTTGGAGTAACTTTCAGAGAAAGGGTTATAAATAAAATGTGTGCATCAATCTGGTCCTCGCAACAGGAATGCAATTCCACGCCGTGGTTACAGATAAAACATGTCTTGCCGTGCACAGTGAGCTCTTCGCCTTGCTTGCTTTTTATTTCCCATCACAATCTAAGTTATGGCAGAGGAAGCTGCTCACAAGGTGTGGGCTCAGGCAACCCCACTGCAGTCCACACTTGATCACTGTGGTGTGTTTTGGAAAGACCAACTTGGCTATCTTTGATACTCTAGGGAGCAGGGATCTGTTGTAGAAATCCCAAAGAAGTGTGGATTCTGGCTAGATTCTCCAACTTCATTCAGCCTTTTGGGACCAATAACTGAATTTAAAACGCTTTGTGAATTAAAATGTCTGACAAAGAAAGTTGTGTGCAAATTGCATATTAGGGAGCTGGGGAGATGGTTTAGTTGATAAGGCTCATGTTGTATAAGAATGAAGACCTGAGTTTAGATCCCCAGAACTCATAAAATTGCTGAGTGTGGCAACAATGAACTTGTAATCCTGGCATCAAGGCCATGGAAAAAGACATATCCTTGGGCTTACTTCCCAGCAAATCAGATGCTAGGGTTCAAGCATCACTGAAGGAAGACCCCAGACTCGAAGAAGATCCGAAGGCATTTAAAGAGCATTAATTCTCAGGAATTAGAATTCATCAAAATGGCAATGACTTTGCCATTTAGGATTTGCAGAGCCATTTCATGCAGGGCTAGGGGAATTTTCTAGAAGGATTAGGTAACCTCTAATATGATTGGTAGGGGCCAAAGCAGTAACAGTACAGTTTTGATTGTCTACTATATTAGTTTCATCATATTTGATGGGACCTTGAAGAATTTTGGAATCCTGCTCAATTTCTCTCTTGTTATCTCCTATATCTAGGTGTCCCAGATGATGAGCCATCACTGATCACCCATTGTCAGTGGCTTCTTCTGAGGAGCCCAGATGGCTTCCAAGGGAATTGAAAATTTTTATTCCCAAGTTTTCCACATTCTTTGGACTTTTCACAGGGAGCTCTAGATTTGTTGAGACATCCAGTTTCCAAAAATATGAAGATGAACATAAGATGACATTCAATGTTGACCTTCACATGTTCTCTCTCTCTCTCTCTCTCTCTCTCTCTCTCTCTCTCTCTCTCTCATACATACAGAGAGAGAGAGAGAGAGAGAGAGAGAGAGAGAGAGAGAGAGCCTTACTAGCACAGAGCATATGTTTGTACTTGTATGAATAAAGGGTGCTACTGCTTCTGTGGATAACTCTGAAAAGCCACCGGAAGGGTGGCCCTCACCCATTACTCAAAATGCAGATCTGCTGTTAGAATTGTATATTGTATTCTACTTTCTTTTGCATAATCAATATGAATCCAATACTCTTATTCCCTTTCACATATGGAACCTGGTATGTTCCCACATACTACCACATATGGAGGGTGGCAGTAGTCATTTTAAGAAGCCTGTAGCTGGCAGGAGACAAGACAAAACCTCCAGCCTTGCCATGCACAGAGCATTGGACATTCGTAACCCACTTGGTTAAGATAAAAACACCTATATCTGCTGAGGCATCTCAACAGCCATGGATTTTATTTTTAAAATTAAATTAGGTTTTACTATGCTAAATACATTCTAGTTATTATATTATAAGCAGAGGAGATAAAACTATGTTATGATAATGAGGAATTCTTCACCTATTATTTTCACATTTACTTTTCTTATAGTTTTCTTTTCCTTTAAAATGTCAACACATTTTTTAAAATCATTTACTTAAAATGGAAATTTTAAAGTAGAAAATTTAAATTTTAGCATCATTTCAAAAGTACTATATGTAGATCTTAGAGAAATATTAACAATTCAGTAGTGAAATAGTTAAAGGTCACATTGTTTCCTTCTCCCCAACCCCTTTGTTTTAATTACTTTAGACTTTGTTGTGACATTAAGCCTGATTGAATCAACTGGTGTGTGTGTGTGTGTGTGTGTGTGTGTGTGTTTGTGCATTGTAGTTTCAGAGCTTTTGTACTCTAGTCATTTCAAGCCATGTGTTTGCCTGATATCATGGTGGCTGTGGTGTCTTGGACAGGTGTCCTTTTCTTCTAAGAGCTCCAGAGTCAGAGAATACTGAAGTTTGTCTTTTCCCCTCCCTCCCTTTTGCTCTGAGCCTGTAGCACATGGAACTGTTTCCCATACCCACAGTACTCTTCTCCCCCTAGTTAATACCTTCAGCAAAGGTGCCAGAGCCAGAGGTGTGTCCCGCCAGTTTCCTAACTGATCCTCAATGCAGCTATGTTGTGGATCAACGTTACCCTTCTCTTCCTCCCCTGGAGACAACATTATACACAGCACCCTGCATGTCTTCTGCTTCAGGGTCCCAGCACAATTCAGCTGACATGATTGTTCTCTGAGTAAAGACTGCTTAGCATACTGTAGGGTGTACTACCCAGGCCCTTTCCCACAGGCACTAGAAGCACACTGCTCCTTCCACATGGGCGTTGCCAGCCATGGCTACTCCTCTCCTGGTAATAGAATCAACATGTCTGAGAACCGTATTTCTAGACATTTAAAAATACACATTTCAAATTGAAGACTTAATGGAAAAGTCACAGATTATTGAGCACATGGGGAGTGACGTGGAAAAGAAACAAAAATTAATTATAGAAAAGGAACTAAGTGCTTGGGTAGAGCAGGCAAGTGAAGCATACAAATTGAACTCTATTATCTTTTTCTGAGCAGTCTGTTCGGATTTGGAAGTCTAAGTACCAACTTAGACAAAACATCCTTGAGTTCTGTTTGCTCTTCCTGTTAGGTTTATAGTGTTGTTTCTTAGAGAGTGGGCATTTATCCTTAGCAACAGCAGAGAGAGCGTGTGTCCTGGATCAATAACACAAAGAAGGAAATCAGGGTGAGAGGCAGAGATGGGAGGGAGGAGGCAGGCTGTGCAGACAGCAAATGCTTGGGAGTCAGGAGCTCTCAGCTAGCAAAGGGGAGATATGTGGTTCTGGAACTCATGCAGATTTCAGGGTGGTCTTTGCAAGTTTGCTAAGACTGAATTTAATTCTGACTATTATGCTTGCTGTCAAGCTTGAACACATACACACACACACATACACACACATACACACACCATTAATTAATTCAGTAAACAAGTAAGTAAATAGATATAATCAAAATCCACCTATGCAGTAAATCACAAAGCCTGTGAGATCTGAGTTTGCATAACTATAAGAAAACTGCACATTTCTCAATGCTCAAGAGTGTGGCGGGGCTGGTGGTTAGTTGCCCTCCTTGTGACTCTTTGCACCATGGCCATGTCCTCTAACACATCCTCATTTCATTCCTTTCATTGGATATCTTAAAGCTATTCCTTACATGAGTGTCATGACTAGCCAGGGTACATAGCAGAGTCTGGTACATGAGAGCTCGCATCTAGGAAAAGATCAATAATTGCTAACTGGTACGGGCTGAATACCTATAATTTAAGACTCTAAAATCACAGGAGCCTCAGCATCTGAAATCATTCTTTGTTGTTGTTCCTGTTAATTTCACTACTGTGGTGTGGTGAGTCTTGAACCTAAGACCTCATGCCTATGAGGCAAGAACCTTACCACTGAGCTACAGCCCCGGTCTCTGAGAACTTTTGGGAATCAACATGACATAAGTAAAAAGCCACAAACTTGGCTCATGTGAGGCCATACTGAACATGTAATGCAATGAAAACATGTAAAATGAGCTTCAGTTTATGTGTATAAAGATTATGGGAGACATTTTGGATATATCCATATATACAGATACACACACAAAATTCACATACACAAATGCATATATATATATATATATATATACACACACATACATACATACATATATGTATGTATATTTTTGGATATGAGTTCAATTGCCAGGATGTATGTGTATGTATATCTATATTATATGTATGATATATATTATATACAATATATATACTTATATGCATATATACACATATGCCTATATATACAAATAGTAAATAATAAGAAATCTGGAATATTCCAAGGAATTCAAAAGAGAGAGTCTCAACCTACAATATTACCATTGGGATGATTTCTGTGGAGTGCTGACAAATTCAAAAGGAAGAAATAACCCTAATGCTTTTCCCAGAATGTTCTGAACCATCTCCTTAAGAGCCATGGAGGACACCGTGCTTGCCTCCTCTCCGCTGCTCTCTTCCTGCCTCTCTACTTCTATGCTTTCTTTCTTTCTATTTAATCTTCTCTCTCTTTGCTATAATCCTCAGAGCTCAGGAGAGAGAGAGAAGGAACTCTAACACAACACGATTTATTTTCCCCACACTCCGTTCTGTTTTAATAATTATCATATCGACTCTGAATTTATTACAGTACAAGGATGACTTTATATGGAATCTCATGAATTTAAACATTAATGTAAGATAAATTAGTTTTAAATTGAATTCCTCGAATGCAATTGAATGTGTTTCCGTACGATGAATAAGGAATTTTCCAAATAAAATCTAAATCTCTGATGTTTCATTTTGGAAGCCAGTAGAAGAAATATGTGGGGATATTTGATAAGGTTGAAATATGATTACAGTGCAATAGATTAGTCATATGCTATAAGCTATTTTTTAAACTGGAGAGAAAGCATTTGGGATAGTTTAGTAGAGAAAACAAGATTTCTATGTACATCTTTATTAAGTCTCATTACTTGCAAGTAAACATAAGCTATTTGTACAATATTTCTCTAAAAAGAACAAGGTTCCTTACATTTTTAAGAATAAACTTCCCTTGTTGCTGCTCTCTCTCCATGCATGACCACATGTGAGTGTGTATGTGCATGTGTATAGGCATATGCAAAAGCACAGCTGTATACTTTACATGTGAAGGCCAGTTGTCATTCTTTCAGAATATGAACCACATCATTTTATGGGACTGTTGTTGCTGTTGTTGTTGTTGTTGTTATTTTTATGTTATTAGAAGTCATTTTACTGCTATGTTCCTTTAACAGAACAATCATAGTTAGGTTTTGCTGTAGGCCCGTGCTCATGAAGTCAGCCTAAATCTAGTCAAACACTGGTTGGCTCCTCTCAAGGTTTCTACCATTATTTCAGCAGTATTTTTGCAGAAGGCTCACTGTTACAGGTCACAGGGTTTGCAGCCTGGCAATATTGATGATTATTTTCCTCCTCTGGTAGCATGCAGAGTAGAGGTGAAGTAAAATATTATTAATTAGTTAATTAACATCTCTATCACAGCTTCCTTTCCCTTGTCTTCTTCCAGTCCCTGCTTTCGCCTCCCCTTTGCCCCATTCTCCCCCTCCTCCCTGGCTCCTTAGAAAAGGGGAAGCCTCCCATGGATATCAGCCTCCATTAGCATACATATCAAGTTGCAGAAAGACTAGCTGCATCTTCTCCTATTGGGGCTAGAGGGGCAACCTAGTTAGGGGAAAGGGTCCAAAGGCAAGAACAGAGTCAAAGGCAGCTCCTGTCTCTGCCGTTAGGAGTCCCACATGGAGACCAAGCCGCATGTGTTAGGCATGTGCAGAGGTCCTAGGTCACTATTGTGCATGCTCTCTGGTTGTTGTTGTTGTTGTTGTTGTTGTTGTTGTTGTTGTTGTAGGCTCTGTGGCTCTGAGGACCCAGGTTAGTTGATTCTGTGGTTTTTCTTGTGGTGATCCTGATCTCTCCAGCTTCAACAATCCTTCCTCCTCCTCTTCCACAGGAATCCCCAAGCTCCATCTAATGTTAGGCTGAAAGTTTCCTCAGATGTTCCCATCAGTTTCTGGGTGAAGCTGCTCAGATGACAGTTAGGCTAGGCTCCTGTCTGGTGTCCCTGATGTCTGAAGACCTCTAAGAAAACAGGCAGAGTTGTGGGGAAGGAAATGGAGCTCAGGGTGTGGGGTGCAGTTTACCCTTGATGGGTACGCTTTCCAATTTTGTTGCATTTTATTTTAATTGTAAGTATTAATTATGTCTATGTAATTAGTGTGTGCAAGTGCCTAAAGAAGCTGGAAGAAAGTGTCAGATGCCCTGGAGTTATGGTTACTGTAGTCGTGAGCCACTCAGTACAGGCCCAATGAACCAAACTCTAGTCTTGTGAAAGAATAGCAAACGCTCTTGGCCACTGAGTGGGTTAGGCTGATGGACCAGCAAGCCTGGAAATTCTCCTGTGTCATTGTCTTAGCACCAGGATTGTGAACATGTGACAGCATGACTGTCTTGTAATTTCTTTTTCCTTAACCTGGGTCTTGAGAGTTGAACTTAAAATTTGGTTCCCCATGCTTGGTTGCCTGTATTAACCAAGTCACCTCTACATTCCATTGCTACTCCCCCACCCCTTCAAGCTCCTTTGCTATTAAATTTCTCCCAGTATGCTCTACCAGGAACTAAGAAGATTCTCCTGCAAATAGGCCAACAGGTAGCTTTCGCCACTGAAGAAATTGCATCAATTAAAGAAGAAATGGGAAAAAGCATGTTCTGCACCTTATCAGACTTGGAATTATGGCAGGGATAGAAGTGCTTATTGGCATGGCCAAGGTCTTTGCTCAGTTACTGGGAATGTATTATGGTGAAGGCACAGCTGAAGCCTCACCATTATTATTTATTACACTTCAATAGGGCAGGTGATCTTTTCAAAGCCTGGATGTGACTATGGCATTCCCCTGCCCTATGGGGCTTTCAAAATGCTGTCTAAATCTCTCTCAGCTTGCAAAGCTCAGGGCATTCATCCTTCACAGCATTTAGCTGTTTCGCTGCCTTCAATCCCATGAAGTTTTTCTAATCTTTAAGGGCCATCGTCCCTCCTACCAGTGTATGTCATCTACTGACCCATTCACCTAGATGGGTACATTCCTCACCTTGCTGATCCAACCATTCTGGTCTTAGTATTCTGGCCAAACATCTCCAGGCCAAATGACCTCCATGAAACTTCAGTCTGTCAGCTTAATCACTGCCCCTACTGGTGTGTTCTTCTCCTCCCCAAGGCAGATGTGTAGGGTACTTTTGCTTCTGTTGACAGTTGTCACTGATGACTGTTACCACTGAGCTGCATGCCTCTCTGCCTTTGGATGGCCAGCCCTCCACCTTCTTGCTTTCTAGTACTATGCTGGCACACAATAGATACTTGAGATCTGAGCAAAAGTTTCTTTATCATCCAGATCTGAGGAGCCACCAGAAAAGATAGGAAAGCATCTACAGGCTATCCTAAATTATTTGAAGTAAGCAAGAAGGTGACTCTCAGGTGACACCCTGTCACCATCCCTTGCTCCTAGTTTGTTCCTATAGGTAACTTTATGATGAATAGAAGGAAGAAGTAAAAATCCTAAAAAAACTACTGGAGTTCTAGATGTACTAAGAGCAAAAGCAGCAAGATGATGCAATAATAAGATACATGGAGGAAAAGAGTGGTAAAAGGATGAAACCAGCAAGACCCATGGCTAGCCATTATCTTCTTTAGCACATGTGTATGGGAGCAATATTATGTGA
This sequence comes from Apodemus agrarius, assembly GCA_964023405.1. Taxonomy (NCBI): domain Eukaryota; kingdom Metazoa; phylum Chordata; class Mammalia; order Rodentia; family Muridae; genus Apodemus; species Apodemus agrarius. The sequence goes on along the minus strand of OZ030015.1, from coordinate 7,751,716 downwards.
TGAAGTAAAATTAGCATATACATGTAGTCAGGTCTATATGCACATTTAAATATACTATGCATATATGTATATGTTAATATACTTAAATGCATATATATGTCTAGGTAGCTTTTAATCCATCCATATTGAGAAATATTGTTTAACAATTAAAAAAATGAACTTGTGCTGGTGAAGTGGCTCATCTTCTAAAGGAGATTGTCCCCAAGCCTATAGGCCTAAGTTTCATCCCTGGGGCCCACATAGTGAAATGTGAACCAAGATGTCTTCCTATTGGTTATCCAGTACCATATTGTCAGCCCTGAAAATATACCTTATATGGAACAAATATGCAGAATTTATGGATACATGTGTATATATGCATGAAATAATTTGTAAAAGAACGTGAAGATGTATATGGTAGTGTTTAGAGGAATGAAGAGAAGGGAGAAATGTAATTATATTACAGTATCAAGGAGAATAACAGAAATAAAAAGTTTTCCCCTGAACTCCATACATACAATGCATGTATGCATATACACACAAAGCATAAATAAACATATACCCACCCAATAAATAAGTGAATGTAACTTTTTAAATGACTAACAGATTAATGCATGGATAGTAGTATAGAATAATGCTAAGAAATGTATGTAAAATGAATGCCAATATTTGCATAATTAAAAATAACACAAATGATTTCTCTTTAAGTGCACATAGATAGGGGGAACTAAAGAAAGTTTGCGTGTTCATTCTAATATATACAGCAAGCAGGTTGGAAACATAACTGCTCCCTACTCTTCTAAGTTCCTGGATTCAAGGTTAACAAGGTTGCCTCTTGTTTATATTTGAATTTTAATAATGCACACAAAGGTAGCTTCTTGTTTATATTTGAATTTTAATAACTCACACAAAGTTATAATAGATCAATAAAAAATATTTCAGAAACCCTTAGAAGATCTTAGAAAAATTAGCCAAACAAGTCACAGTCTGTGCAGGGCTTCTTAGCTTGCAGGAGTTGTATGGCAATGGCTGGAAACATGGTCCTAGCTATGTAGGGGTTGATGTATTGGGTAGAGGCAGGGAGACTGCTCATCACCATACAGTGCATAGAGGAACACCCACAATAAAGACAAAACCAGTCCCCAATGCCCACAGTGCCAACACTGAGAACATCTGCTCCTCCATGGTGTGATGATGCCCTGTGTTAAGATGAGGAGTGTCATAGAGTTCTCAATAAACCTGCCATGATTGTTACTCCACAACTTCTAGGTAACTCACAAATCCTTCTTAGAGGTCATCCTACAGCCTGGATAGGTGACAGTTTAACACTATATTGGTTGCCTTTCTCGTAGAAGAAGTGCAATCCATCATGAGTAGAGGCAGAGGTGGGAGGGATTCTATCACATCTCCTCTCCGGTTTACAATCAGAGAATGAACTTCAGGAAGTGGGACTGGGCTATAAAACCTCAAGGGCAGCTCCAGTGCCTCACTTTCTCTAGCAAGGCTCCTTCTTCTATGGTTCTCATGACCTTCCACATCTGTACCACAATATGAAAGGTAAAGTAAAAACACAGAACTTATAGGGAACAGTTCACACTCCAACCATGACAAGCACTGAGGTTGAACTTGTCAGGAAGTATCTTACACAAACATGAAGACTTTATTGAGCTGAAGGGTCTAAAGACTATGGGACACACAATCTATTCCTTTTTGATTTACCATCTAAGCCTTCCACGGGTCCCCTCATATTTTGTTCTCCAAACAAATTTATCTGGAATTCAGTCAACTATAGCAGTGGAAGGGTCCCGCACTCCATTCTCATTAAGGTGCATTTTATTTGCACATAGTCTTCTCATCATCATCTCATCAGCATATACAAAAGTGGAGGGTGAAATAACCATCCTTGCAAAGTCATCTTAACTTTACCTCTGTTTCATCAAATTTTAATGATTTGTCTGAGCACAGAAAGTCCCTCTCCTTTGTGTTGCTTCTCGAAGTGTGCAGATAAGATGACAAATGACCTCTAGATTTTACTGTTAATATGTTCTAGTTCTGCTATCCAAGCATACACTAAAAATACCCTGAAACACATTTAACATTTAGCCACTAATGACACCTACAAATACTGTCCAATGCAATGAGCATCGCATAGCACTAAAATAGCCTAATACATGGGCTTTTTTCTAATTAACCTATCTATACTTGGGTGACTTTGATTATTTCTTTAAGAGAATATGTACATTCCTAGGAGTTAGTTTCCTACTTCTACCATGCAGGGTATGAACTCCAACCTAGGCACTCAGGCCTAACAGCAAATGTCTTTACCTGCTGGCTCACTTGCTGGCTTTATTAGTATTTCTTTAATATAAATTATTAAAGAGTATTTCTTGAATTCAAAGATGATAATTTTAATCCAAGGATGATAATCAATTCATTATCACTAGCCTTATTTTCTTTGTTTTCTCTGGCATATGAATGAGAAGAACAGTACTTGGTTGCTACCTAGTCTACATCTCTGAGAAGAATGGTCAGCAAGACAGAGGACACAACAAGCCCACAGCTACATATTTCAAGGCTGTATTCTTTATGCAGCAAACAGAACAAAGACGACTGAAGTTTCACTTTCAAAACAGAACCCAACAGTTCCCTCCAAGGAGGCAACATAAAATTGCTGTCATAAAACTAGGAGGAGGTTGCTAGTGGGAATTTACTGAATGATATCACTAATTAAATAAGACACTTTGGAATTAATTGACAGCCTACACTTAAGATTATAATTGCATATTAATCAACCATTTGTAGACAAAAGTTCAATGCTATTTATTATCTGAGGATAAAACTTTCTACCCCAATTTTCCAAGCTAGGGATTCAACTCCATTCCCTAATTCATCTCCAGAAATGACTCTACTGTATTTGTGTCTGAGACGCCCCAGTGAATAAATAAGCAGGAGAATCTGAGGGGAATGATGTCTGGGGATTTATCATGAAAAGAGCAATTGCAGACATATGTCATATGTCATTACTGGAGAGTTGGCAACAGTGCTATTCATTATGTGGTTTCAGAGGGTTCTAAATTAGGGGAATGGATTATTGGAAGTGGATGATTTCCCCAGATTGCTCCTTAATAGTGACTAAGGGGTCGGTGTTGCTCACATTTGCAATGAAAAAAGGGTCAAACCCCAGCAGCAGTTGATGGAAATGAAACATAAGGTCCGTTGGGTATCAACTTGAGATGCTGTCTAATTGTACTCTTCTTGCTGGGCATAAATGTCCCAGGGTCTCAAAGGTTGTGGTGGTCCCAGCAATGGCAAAGGCAGTAAAGAGAGAGCGCCTGGTCCTTCACCTCTGAGCTACTTCCAGTCTCCTGGAAGCAGTGGGTACACACAGAAGTCATTAGTTTTCCAACAATAAAAGAAAAAAAGAAAAAAGAAATTTCTCCACAAGCCCTTTCTCACTGCTGGGAACTCAGTGACTTCTTCCCTTGTGGTATAGTCTTGATTTATCCTGAGTGGCCTCAATTCCCCTCTGCATGAGCAGTCTGTTGCTGTGTTCATTTATATAGTCATTACAGAGTCCTATTCCTTACTAGGTGCTGATACTTAAATTATAAGCAAACCAGCAGCTCAGCGATCCTGGGAGCCAGAAGAGAGTTATACCTGTATATGACTTAGTTCTGCTACATTCTCTACCAGGATTGACAGCTTGTGTGTGGTGTGTCTGTAAATGTGTGTCTCTGTGTGTACATATGTATGAGGAGGCCAGAATCCAACCTTGAATGTCATTTTCATGTGTCATGGTCCTTTACATTGGAGAAAATGTTCCTTGTTATCTTGAGAATCCAGCAATCTAAAGAATTTACCCATCACCTCAACTTCACCAGGGCTGGGATCACCATGCTGAGCTGTTTAATATGGCAAGAGGATTACTGACTTAGCCATGTCCCCTCTGTTCCCCTCCATACTTATTTTAACAGCCACATCCTGTTGTCCATCATGTACCATGTCCGACTCTCCCACCAGCCTCTTTTTTGTCTCTTCACTGAACTCCTAATTGTCTGTGTCATGTTTATTTGCATGCATGTTACTCCTCTTTCTCTGTCTAGAAGGGACACATCCTATAATCAGGGATATTTTAGCATCAGCCTTTTGACTTTGGTTCACATTCAATAATTATTTGTTGCTGATGGACAGTATAAGGCAAGGAAACAGAACAGAGACTATAAATGGAAGGAGGCTTGATGGTTCAAGAAAAATCTGTAGAACATAATGACTGTGGAGGAAGTATGTGGGAGGAGGCCAGAAGAGGTGACTCAGACAAAAGCACAGGTGGGGGAGGCGAAATTGATGAACTGAATGCAATGGCAGGTAAGTATGTCTGACTTCTTGGGGAAGAGGATGGCAATACAGGAAGAGACTGGAAAATGGCCAGAATTTTTCAATATCCACGACCTTGGAAGCCACTGGAAAAATTCATTGGTCTAAAGAGGCAGAACCTAGCCTCTGGTAGGTTCTTTGGTAGGCCTTTGGTAGGATGCTTGTATTCTTATGAGAGGTCTTCTGTGGAAGGAAGGGTAAGAGGATGGCCACAGCATTACCTGCATAGATAGACCTCTCAGGACCATTGAGGAGTGAGTGGATTTATGGATTGAGAACAGTGGTTTGTGTATTAGACATGGTCTCAGGTAACCCAGGCAAGCTTTGAAATCCCTATGTTCCAGAACAAGACCTTGAACTTCAGAGCCTCCCGCCTTTACCTCAGGAGTTCTGGGATTATAGGTATGGAGTATGGAATGCCATGTTCAACTTAATGCAGTGCTGAGGATGAAACCCTGATTTATGTACTTGCTAGGTCAGTACTCTATCGTCAAAGCCATGTGTGACTCTAACTTTCATCCTCCCCTCTCATCTACCATTATCTATTCCTCTATCTGATGTTTTTCATAAGAACCCTTTTGAATAAGGAGAATATTTAAGGCAGGGGTAATAAATGGTATGTTGTCCCTCCTTATTTGTTCCTGACATTCTTGTGTGAAGCAGGAACATTCTTCTCCAGTGTGAGAGTTCTAAGGAGAGGCATCTGTACACGATGTTGGTCACTTTGACTCTCAGAGTCACACTTTCAGGGTCCTTGCTGAGTTTCTGTATCTTAAAACCAAGATTCCCTTTAAAAAAACTAGCTTAAGACCCAGATAATCATAAGAAGATATCTCCACTATGAAACAAGCCCCACCAAAATAGTCAGTTATGGGATTTTCATCTTGTACTTTTCCAAGTTTCAAAGCTCAAAGATAGTATGGCTGTGTGGGTCAGAAGGTTCATTGATACCATCTCCAACATAATAAGAATATGAAACAAGCTTGTGCATGTTTTAATCAGAATTGGCGAAGGTTCGGTGCCAGGAAGACTTTTAGATCTTAGTGGATTCCTGATGTTAAACTGTGTATTTGATTCTCTGTGGTGTGAAGTGTGGACAGTTCTGGTCTTATCTGTGTTGACATGTCAGATGTGTTCACAGGCAAGAACATGATACCTAGGGAATTCTGTCCTCCAGTGTCATGCAATCTCCACGCTCCTCCCATCTCTACACTGATGGTGCAAAGGATAGGAGAATATTGGGATTTAGGTCTGGTGGGATGCAGGAAAGCTCATCTACTTCTACCACTTTGCCAGAAGGCAATAACCCAATTACTTCTAAATCCCAAAGGAGAGAGAAAAACAAACCATCTAAAGGAAAAATAAATCTGGTGTCTTTTGTCATGTTGCCATTCTGGTTCTGGTGAGAGAGGATCTCAACAGAGTTTTAATTTGTATTTCTCTGGAGGAACAGGATGTTGTACACTTTAAAAAGTATTTATCAGACACTTGTATTTCATCTTTTAAGAACTACCTGCTTACTTTATTGGCCCATGTATTGACTGGCAGATACTTTGCTCAATATTTGGAGTTTGGTTTATACTCTAGGTATTGACTCCTTTGTCTGAAGGATAGCTAGACAAGGTTTCCGGCCGTTCTGTAGGCTGTGGAGCCCAGGCTTAGAAAAGCAAATATTTCAAATTGTCTCTTGGATATAGACTTGGCTTAACATGTGTATCTAAGTGGGAATATTTGTGAGTAAAAGCCAACGAATTAAAAAAAAAAGTCCACAGGATAGAAATAAAAGAAGAGGGCAGGAGACTTTGAGGGAGAGACTGGAGTGATCGATATAGCAAGAGGAGTGTGAAGCTATGCAGAGACATCCCAAGGAGAAAAGTAGGAAAGAGGGGGCAGCAAAAGGGAGAGGGGCAGTGAGGGGGTACTTAGAGAGAACAATGCTGAGTATGTCTGAAAATGACACCAAGAAACCTGCCACCTTATAAGTTCATTTAAAATAAATAAAATGAGAAACTTATGTAGACAGGCAGGCTCTGCCACCTCTATTCAACCCCTCTATACAAATGAGAGAAGACCCTGGCGGCTTCCTTTTCCTTTATTGGTGATATAAAATGACTGAACTAGTTGCACACAATCCTGAGTAAGTTGAGCCTTTCTTCTCATTATTTCTGGAAAAAAAAAACAGAAGTTATTGTTAATTTCCCATTGGGACTCCTTAGAATCTCTTTTACCAGCTATAGGATAGTTTGGGGTTTGAGGGTTCTAATATTGAGTGAGATACAGAAAGAAAGCAGGCTATCAACTCTGAAGCTGAAACAAGCTGTAATTGTGGAAATCAGAAACCCCAGAAGGTCTTAGCCATGTTTTGACATATTTCCCCAAAGTCCTTGGTTTGGGGATGCCATTTGGTCCTTGGCAAAGATGTCCTGGGGAACTTCCATCCAGCATCATTTTAAGTCTGCCTTCTGGGTGAGCTAGCTGTAGGATGGACAGATAATGGTGACTTCAAACAGGAGTCTCATGCCTGGAAAACCAGTCATCTTTTAAGACTCAGCTTTAGCAGTCTTTCTCTGGTGTCTTGTCCTAGCTTGGCCACTCTTTGTTATTCTATATGTAAACTACTTCTTTCTTGGGTCTCTACTTTGCCCTGTGTAGATTGTGATGGCTTCTCTGCTCTTGCAAATGTCTGTGTCCGTTTTCTTGTTTGAAATATAAAGGGAGAGAGCTGTAGAAATGACTTAACAGTTAATAGCACTAGCTATTCTTCCAAAGGATCTGGATGTGATTCCAAGCACCTATGGAAGTTCACAACCATATTTAGCTTTATTCCCATGGGCTCGAACACCAGCTTCTGGCTTCCACGAGTGCCATGGTACATAACTATACATAGAGGCAAATTACCCATACTCAAAACTGAAATCTAAACAATTAGTGTAGTAAAATATTTGTTTACTGCTCAATATTTAGAAATTAAATATTTTTATGTGTATATATGCATTAGTGTGGTTTGAGGAGTACTTCAGATGCACTGCCCTTTTTGTTTGGGGAGACAAGTTGTGTTTGTTTACTTTCATTTTTCAGCTTGATGGGATCTAAAAATCACCAGAGAGATGCCTTCTAAGCCTGGGCATGTCTGTGGAGCAATATCTTGATTACATTAATTGTGGCAAGAGGACACACATACCATTGATGGCACCACTGCCTGTGCTGAGATCCTATTGTGTATCAAAAGGAGAAATTGATCTGAGCAGATATTCAATGCTCTTTATTTCTTTGATGCAAACTGATCAGCTGCCTCAAGCTCTTGCTGTTGTGACTGCCCTCTTATAATGGATTGTAATCTGGAAATGTAAGGCAAATTAATTCCTTTCTCCCATCATAATCCTCCATTCTCAAGTAGATAGTCATATTAGAAGGATGGACAATGGCTGTGTAGATGGATTTTAACTCTCTTCACTTGGCACTGGTGAACCTGCCTTTGGATAAGCTACCAGGCAGAGGCTACTGAAGCCAAGTCTTAAAAGATGACACTATTTTCCCAGGCATCAGATTTCTGCTTTTAGTCACCATTACCAGTCCATCCTACAGGTAGCTCACCCAGAAGGCAGATTTGAAATGGTGCTGGCTGGAAGGGAACACAGGCCACCTCTGCCAAGAACCAAATGGCATCCCCCCCCAAATAAACCAAGTATTTTGTCACAGCAACAGAAAACATAACCAAGACCAACTGTCTTCCATTGTAAGGTCTAGAGCTCACTGCTTAGGCTAGGCTGACTGGGCATCTGGTCCCAGGGACCCTTTAGCCTAATCTTCTACGGTGTATACCAAGATGCCTGCCATTTTATAATGTAGGTTCTATGAGAATTAGAATCAGGCTGTCATGTTTGCACAGCAAGCACTTTACCAACAGCACTTTATCTCCAGACCCACAGATTCATGCTGAGGGTATTTATCACTATAGGACACTAACATTAGACCAGGTTCATGAAGAATACAGAGGTCTTCATCACTAATGTCTGGTGAAGTAAACAGCCATAAGAAGAGAGTTAGACCGTGGCTAAATAGATGGATCGGTGACCCTCTTCACTTGCCAGAGAGGAACCTGCATTGTAGAGTAAATTCAGGATAATGCAAAGGTGAGGGGTTAATTGCACATACTGGTCAAGGAAGGTTTGCGACCAAATTTCCTTACAAGTATTTATTTATTTATTTATTTATTTATTTATTTATTATTTTATGTTTTTATTCAATATAATCTTCATTTACATTTCAAGTGCTAAAACCATTCCTGCTTTTCCCCCTCCCCGAAAACCCTCAACCCCTCCTTCTACCCCCTACCTCCAAGTATATGCCCCTCTACCCGACCCATTCCCACCTCACCTCTCCCTCGATTTCCCTTTGTTGGGGCCTCTATTGAGCAGGCAGAAAGGTCAATGGAATAGAATTGAAGACCCAGAAGTGAACCCACACACCTACGGTCACTTGATACTTAACAAAGGAGCTAAAAACATCCAGTGGAAAAAAGATAGCATTTTTAACAAATGGTGCAGGATCAACTGGAAGTCAGCATACAGAGAAATGCAAATTGACCCATTCTTATCTCCTTGTACAAAGCTCAAGTCCAAGTGGATCAAAGACCTACATATAAAACCAGACACACTGAAGCTATAAAGGAGAAGTGGGGAAGAATCTTGAACACATGGGCACAGGGAACAATTTCCTGAATAGAACACCAATGGCTTATACTCTTAAGACAAGAATCGACAAGTGGGATCTCATAAAACTGCAAAGCTTCTATAAGGCAAAGGACATGGTCAATAGGACAAAATTGCAACCAACAAATTGGGAAAAGATCTTTACCAATCCTTCATCTGATAGAGGGCTAATATCCAATGTATACCAAAAACTCAAGAAGTTAGACTCCAGAGAGTCAAATAACCCTATTAAAAATAGGATACAGAGCTAAACAAGGAATTCTCAACTGAGGAAACTCGAATGTCCCTGAAGCACCTGAAGAAATGTTCAGCATCCTTAGTTATAATGGAAATGCAAATTAAAACAACACTAAGATTGCACCTCACACTGGTCAGAATGGCTAAGATGACGAACTCAGGGGACAGCAGACGCTGGAGAGGTTGTGGAGAAAGAGGAACACTTCTCCATTGCTGGTGGGATTGCAAGCTGGTAAATCCACTCTGGAAATCAGTTTGGTGGTTCCTCAGAAAATTAGACATAGTATTACCTGAGGAGCTATACCACTCCTGGGCATATACCCAGAAGATTTTCTTACTCAACTGGAGGTCAACATGCAGAAGAATGCAAACTGTCCCACTCTTATCTCCTTGTAACAAGATCAACTCCAAGTGGATCAAGGACCTCCACATAAGACCAGACACACTAAAACTAATAGAAAAGAAACTGGGGAAGACCCTGGAGGACATGGGCACAGGGGGAAAGTTTCTGAACAGAACACCAATATCTTATGCTCTAAGATCAAGAATTGACAAATGGGACCTCATAAAATTACAAAGTTTCTGTAAGGCAAAGGACACTGTCAGAAGGACAAAACAACAACCAACAAATTGGGAAAAGATCTTTGCCAACCCCACATCTGACAGAGGGCTAATATCCAATATATACAAAGAACTCAAGAAGTTAGACCCCAAAGAATCAAATAACCCTATCAAAAAATGGGGTTCAGAACTAAACAAAGAATTTTCACCAGAAGAAATTCATATGGCTGAGAAGGACCTTAAGAGATGTTCAAAATCATTAGTCATCAGGGAAATGCATATCAAAACAACCCTGAGAATCTACCTCACACCAGTCAGAATGGCTAAGATTAAAAACTCAAGGGACAACAGGTGCTGGCGAGGATGTGGAGAAAGAGGAACACTCCTCCACTGTTGGTGGGATTGCAAGATGGTACATCCGCTCTGGAAATCAGTCTGGCGGTTCCTCAGAAAATTGGGCATGACACTTCCAGAAGACCCTGTTATACCACTCCTGGGCATATACCAAGAGGATTCCCCTCCATGCAATAAAGACACATGCTCCACTATGTTCATAGCAGCCTTATTTATAATAGCCAGAAGTTGGAAGGAGCCCAGATCTCCCTCAAAGGAGGAATGGATACAGAAAATGTGATATACTTATACAATGGAATACTACTTAGCAATTAAAAATAATGAATTCATGAAATTTGTAGGCAAATGGTTGGATCTGGAAAATATCATCCTAAGTGAGTTAACCCAATCACAAAAGAATACACATGAAATGCAATCACTGATAAGTGGATATTAATGAGCCCCAATGCTCTGAATACTCAAGGCACAATTAGCAAATCAAAATATTCCCAAGAAGAAGGAATGAAAGGACCCTGGTCCTGAAAAGGCTGGATCCAATTTTGTAGGAGAATACCAGAATAGAGAAATGGGGGGGGAGGATGATTGGGGAATGGGTGGAGGAAAGAGGACTTATGGGATATATGGTGATGGGGGAACTGGGAAAGGGGAAAACCTTTGGAATGTAAACAGAAAATATAGAAAATAAAAAAAATATATTAAAAAAGACTTTTTCAGAGTTTGTTTGCTTAGGTTTACATTTCTGTCAATGTGTGATCTGTAATCTCAGATTTCTTCTTCATTATTTATGTCATGTCTATTAACCTTTGTCCTCCCCTTCCCTCATTCACTAAGTCATCATCTTTCTAAAAAGTCCCCCTCCTACTTTCATGCCCCTCTCTCCCCTTGACTCAGTGTGTTTAGCTAGAGCTGCTTGTGTGTGTGCATGTGTTGTGTGTGTGTGTGTGTGTGTGGGGGGGTGTTGTTTATTATAGAATGGGTAACTTTTAGTGGCTTTACCAGAGAAGAAAGTGATTCCTTCCTCCCAAGGATGGAGGATGGATGTCATAAGCTCTGTCAGTCACTCTCCATGAGAAAGTATTGAGGGACTCTGTTTAGGCTTGAGTCACCTGAAAGGAGGGAGCCTTGATTAAGACAATGCTGTCATGCTGTAGGGAATGTTCTTAATTAGCCATTGACAAGAGAAGGCTCCTTGTGGATGCTGCTATACCTGGGCTGGTGGTCATGGATTCCTTAAGAAATCAGGCTGAGCAAGGCAGTAAGCAGCATGCCTCCATGGCCTCCAAATTAGCTCCTGCTTCCAGATTCCTACTCTGTTTGTGTTTTTGTCCTGACTTCCCTGAGTCATCATGAACAATTACCTGAAAGTGTAACAGGGGAGAGATAAACTCTTTCTTCCCCGAGTTGCTTTGGTCATGGCTTTCATCACAGCAATAGAACTCTAAGACAGGCTCCATCTTGTGCGGGTGACCCCAACCGTGGTGAATTTATGAGTACAACTGCCATGCCATGTCTAGAAGACATTGTTTTCAGCACATTTCCCTATCCACCAGTTCTGCATTGTGACTGCCCCCTTCCACTATATTCCCTGAGTCCAGTGTCAGTGTTTCAATATGTAGGGTGTGTTTCCCATTCATATAAATGAGCAACAGAGTGCCTCCATAACGATGCTCAGGACAAAGGCTGCTTCTCTTTTGTACCTGTGATATCTAGGCTCTTGAGCTTCCTACTGTGAAGCACTTCCTCCATAGAATTAACCAACCATCCAGGCTCTCTAAGTGGCAGCCTCCTTGTGAGATTTTGAGTAACTAGGAATGACAGAAGACCACGCATGGACACTGATTGTGACTACCAATGGGCTTTCTGGCCCTTTATTGCCTCCATGATGATTCTGAAGAATGATCAGTGTTCCAGCTTTATTCTGTGACTGTGACAAACACCAGGATTTCAAAGCACCTTAGTGAAGGAAAGACTTATGGATCATTGTTTACCATTGCAGGGAGTCAGGACAAGAGTTCAAACAGGAACTTACAGATGGGTCTGCTTGCTATTTCATTCAGGATATGCCCAATCATGATACATTACAATGAACAGCAGTTACTTGCTTGTTTTTGGGCATGTGAGGCAGCTTATACTGAGCTTGTTTTCTCATAGGGCTCAGGAAGGCTCATTTATAAACAGTGCCATCCACGGTGTGCTTGGCCTTCCTACATCAATTCTCCACCAACAGAATCCCCCACAGACCGACTTACAAGCCCTTTTGATCTAGGCTATCCTTCACCTGAGTCCTCAGATGACTATAGGCTGTGTCAAGTTGACAATTAAAGCTAACTGGGACAGCTACTCAGAAAACTGACTTCTAAACCTGGGCAATGTTAAAGTTCAATGAATATTAGTTATTTTTAAATGTTCATCAATACATAAACTCTTGGGCAGGATCTCCCCTGTTATCATAAGTTAGAATGGCAATGGGAGTAACCCATCTTCTTTGTATCCTCCAACACCATCAGTTAGAACACCTGGATATATATGCCCACACAGTTTATTTGTGCATCTTCTTTTTTTTTTAAGCAAACATGGTGGGTGCATATCCATCATTTCCAGCATCTTTGTCCCAGTCTGGAAATGATTGCTGCCTTTGCCATCATTAACACCATTGACAGTCTCTCCACAGAAAGGCTGAGCCTGCATTCTTGGCAGCCCGGTGCTGCCGAGACATCGACAGACTCAATAAATGCCCTGAAATTTAACATGCGTCTGCTGTCTGCTGAGCAGCTCTGGCCACAAATAGGTTTCTTTTATTATGGACAGAAAGGCCAAGTGAAATTTTAATCAGACAGACAAGGAAGGTGTCTGAGAACACCGAAATGCCAGCCCTGCTGGTATTTCCACAATATTGAACTTGTCTTCTGGGGGCCTTTGTGGCGATTTCAATTAGCTGTGAGACACATTGCCTGTGTTTTCACAAATTCACCCCTTTTTAATTAAGCTACCATTCATCGGGATGTTAGAAGGCACACGATTCTTGCTGTAATACACAGAGTGCAGAGGAAGAAATTAAACAGTTGAAACATTTGGATTTAGAAAGCACACTGTTATCCCAGGCCTCAAGCCCAGTGCCAGGCTCCTGGTATTTTTCTTGCTCCTTCTTTTGAACCTCCACTCTTCCCTGCTTCCTCAGCCTTTTGGTTCCATGGACATCATATACTAAACTGTGAGTTTGGTACCTTCATGGTAATCTTTCTTTGACTTTCAGAATGGTGTGCATTTTGATATAATCAGAAGAAAAGATATGTTGGCTAGTGGGTGGTATACTAAAACAAAAGGTATCAGTCAACAAACAAGCTTTTAAAATGAAAATATTTATCAGCATTATTAAAATGACCTATTTGCTATTTGTTTATTTTTCTTGAAAATAATGAAGCACCTGTTTGTATGTTTAGATACCTGAAAGCATTAAAAATTCTTTGCAATGTTGGAGTTAAAGTAGGTCTATCTTTAAAGCTATGTCAAATTATGAGTAATATTGGGTACATTGAGAGCTATTCCTAGCATGTGAGGGTATATAGTGCATCTCTGACTGCCATTCATTCCCCTCTTCCTCTATCTATCCATGTGTCTACCCACCCACCCATGCATCTATACACCCATCCAACCATCCATCCATCCATCCATCCATCCATCCATCCATCTATCATCCATCCATCCGTCCATCCATCCATATATCTAGCTACTCAACCACCTATTTATCCACCCATCTACCCACTCATTATCACCAACTAATTGATCTCTCTATTTGAGGGTTTTTACACCTATTCTTCCATTCCTTCATTAAAGTCAGAGTGTAATAAAAATCTTCCTTAAAATATAATCAATACGCTAATAATCACTGCCTATGAAAAACTTCTATCTTCTACTAAATTTGAACGTTGAAATTCTAACCATCTAGGTAACACCACTGGGAGATGAGGTCTGTGGGAGGGGACTCAGAAAGCATGGAGCCTCCATGAGCATGGCCAGTGCCCTTCACTGGGGAGTTTAATAGACCCTTTAATCTTTTTATCAACTCAAGAAAAGTTAGAAGCAACTATGGAAAGCTGGACTGACAACTTGAACTTAATTTTTCCATTCCACAGGTGTAAGAATAACTCTCCTTCTAACAAGCTTCCCCTGGGTGGGGTATTTTGCTAGGGTAGCCTAAAGAGATGGTGGATGTGATTATTATAATGCATAATTATAACATGCTATCCACAATACTGTACAACTGGTGAGAATCCCCGGTGAGATTTGAGCTCGAGACTAGATTTTGTTTACATACTTGGGGATTAAGTCTGCAAACATGGATTTCCTTGAAAAGTATCAGACAAAGATGTGCTTGACATATCTGAGTTTGTGTGGGAAGAGCCGAAAGGCAAAGTCAAGGGGATCTCATTGACTTCCTGCTTTATATATTTTTAAAGAACTTTTGTTTGCTTGAAGGTGAAGCTCCCATGGAGTCTGAGTGGAATCGTGGAGTCAGTAATTCTGAAGTTCCCAGTGCATTTCTGAGCCATCTAGCCTCTGGCTAATGAAACAAGTCTTATTCAGACAGGCTTCCTCTCCTGCCAGCTGTCCACCCACAGTTTCAGGGCTAATTTTACTCTCCCAACTCATACTGATGCATTTGCTCCCTGCTGATTCCTGACTAGTCAGGAACACCCTGATTCCTTGGAGGATGCAGTAGAGGGAACATTAGGACACACGTGTCGTCCAGGAAGAGGAAGGCATGGTTCCTTCACCCACCTGGCAGTATCAACTTCAGTGTTGCTGTCCAGACTGAGCCTCACCCCCTTTCTTTGAATGGCAGTGGAGGAGACTTTGGGATGAAATGATTATTTTTGAATGTAAGAAAATTGGCTGTTTGAGCTATCTCAACTAGGTTAAGGCATGGTATTGGGGGTACCTGAAGTGTGTTGTGTGTGTGTGTGTGTGTGTGTGTGTGTGTGTGTGTGTGAGAGAGAGAGAGAGAGAGAGAGAGAGAGAGAGAGAGAGAGAGAGAGAGAGTATCATGAGGAACTGGACTCTAGGGGCTGGAAAAGAAGAAGAATGCAATTATCAAAGGAAGATGTGCTGGTAGAAAAGAGGAAGATGTGCTGGTAGAAAAGGAGAGAGCAAGAAATGGAGAGAGCAGGAAAGGGGGTGAGCAGGAAAGGCAGAGGCACCTCAGTGGGCAGGGTGTGGAGAGCTCTGAGGAGATAATGATACAACACATGGGAGCATGAGTTCACATTGTGACTTAAACAGGCCTGTGATTTCTAGGAAGATAAATGAGAACTTTGGCGATGTTTTCCCAGAGGCAAGTAGAGCCTTCTTGAGGCAGTTAAGTGTTTTGATTTCACACTATAATGAATACTTGCCACATTGGTTTCCTAAAACATGTAGTGTATGTAATTTGTGACACTTTTCTCTTTCTTTTCAACAAACAAAAAATTTCCCTACAAGTATCATTCAGGGTTCTTTCGAGGAAAAGAACTGATATAATTGTGTGTGTGTGTGTGTGTGTGTGTGTGTGTGTGTGTGTGTGTTTAATACCAAATATATATGATTGATATACATATTCTTTCTTTGTTTAGTACAATTGATGTTTTGACTGTTATGTGAGAGGAGGATTTTTTTTTCTGATCCAATCTATTTAGAGTTCTGTAAGCTTCTTTTATGTTCATGGACATCTTTCTTTAGGTTAGAGAAGTTTTCTTCTATAATTTTGTTGAAGACTTTTACTGGCCCTTTCAGTTGGGAATCTTCACTTTCTTCTATACTTGTTATCCTTGGTTTATTCTTGTCATTGTGTCCTGGATTTCCTGGATGTTTTGGGTTAGGAACTTTTTGCATTTTGCATTTTCTTTGATTGTGGTGTCAATGTTTTCTATGGTATCTTCTGCACCTGCGATTTGCTCTTCTATCTCTTTTTTCTGTTGGTGATGCTTGTGTCTATGACTCCTGATAGCTTTGCTAGCATCAAATGGGGATTTATTAAATAGGCTTATATGTTATGTCTGCTGACTCCAACAATGGCTGTCTTCACACTGGAAATGCTGACAGCCCACAAGCTGCTCAATCCACCATGCTGTACTCCTAAGCAGATCCAACCTGGCCAAAGACTTAGAAGATTCCAGGAGATCTGTTGGTCTCCAGCCCAGGGTGAAAGGCCAGAGAAATGATTTGGATATCAGTGAAGAATGTTTCACCACCACCACCATCATCACCTTCACCGTCTTTGCCATCACCAGCAGTGGCAGCAGGAGGAGGAGGAAGAGGAGGAAAGAGGAACTCAGCAGCACAGAGTGAAAACTAGTATACAAGCAGAATTGCTTTTTTTTTCCAAACTCCTTATATCTGGGTCACCAAAAGGTGCTGCCCATTCTGAGGAAGTATATTCCCAATCCAGTTAATAATTCCTAGAAATGCCTTCACAGATCCACCCAGAAACTAACACAGTGACAATCAACACTCACCATGACATGGCAGGAGAGATGTCTGAACATGGAACAGTACTTATCCTGAGTCTGAATCCTTAGCACCAGCTTAAAGTATCAGGCATGACTGATTGTGCCTGGGATTGGGGTAAAGTTCATCAAATCCCCGGAGCTTGCTGTGTTTCAGTAAGACTAGAGAAGCTGCATCGAGGTAGTAAGGCAAACCTTGATCCTGAAAATGTCTGGCATTCTGCTCTGATTATGCTCTGCATGGTTACACACAGGATACACACTCCCACACTCATGCATCTAGTGCATACCAATCATTCACATAAAGTACACACATCATACCACAGATAACACACATTATACAACACACAGAGACACAACACACGCAAAAATGTTTTCTTAAAAATAAAGATTAGCCATCAAACTGAGAGTGAAATTCCTGGGTTCTATGCTTATGATCAAACTCACAATCAGCCCAGACAAAATAAGTGCCTTCCTAAAGAAAAATCCCTGTTGAATTGAAGCATGAAGTGAAAGAATGCCTTGTGTCTCTGAGTCATTGTGACATCCTGACCATCAGTTGGGCACATAGGTCCCTTGCTCCTATAGTCAGTGTTGATTAGCAGGTGTATAAACTTCACTCATTGATCAACAAAGGGCAGTCCCACCAAAGCAAGGTGCACTGGCTTAACCCAAGCCTTTCCTCATTGGCAGCTGGATATGCCTTATATTCTATCAGAAGTGTTCAGGGTCGTAATCAGGGGGAGAAAAATTATGGTGAGTGGAAAAGTAAACACACACCAATACGGAAGAAATAAAGTAGCTCTTCTGAGAGCCACCGTGAGGGAAAGTGGAGGTCACTGTGGGGAAATTCTGAAAGACTTTTGCCCTCATGAATCATAGATTGGGTGAGCAAGGTTTAGCACCTGTGGATGTCAAATGACCAATAAACTTCATGAATGGTAATGCTCACTGGGATCCCAGAGAGCTAGGCCTACATTATGACATGAGCTGCTAACACAATTAGTTCATTTGTCTTTGGGAGGAGATGGCCACTTCCTTATTTTTTATTTATTCATTTGTAAGAAGCTGCTTTAATATGCTTGTGCAAACCCAGACAACATGCTCATAAGTTCTACAAAGGCCTGGAAGAAATTGCATAAGGAGCAGTTGCCTTTAAATCACCTCAGGCGAAGAGGAGTGATGGTCAGCATTTCTGAGTGCAGCAGTCTTCCCAAGTCAATGAAGGAAAAAAATTTCCTGTTAGAGTTTTCACACTCACTCAAGTGTGCATGCATATGTATGGGTGAAAACACATGTATGTATGTATGTATGTGTGTGTATGTATTTATGTATGTATGCACACATATATTTTGTATACATATAAGCACATGCCTGTGTGTACACATTTACATGTGTGTGTATAAACACATGTCTGTGTGTAATTGTGGAGCTACAACTTCAAGTACTGTTCCTGAGGAGTTGACGACCTCTTTTGATTGAGACAGAGTGTCTCTGTATAGCCGTGGCTAACCAGGAACTTGCTCTGTAGCCAAGAATGTCCTCTAACTCAAAGGTCTGCCTGCCTCAGTTTCCTAAGTGCTGGGACTAAAGGCCTGTGGCACCACGCTCTGCTGACCATCTTATTTTTTTTGAGACAGTCCCTCTCACTTGGACCTGGGGTATGGTAATGAGTCTAGACTGCCTGGCCAGTAAGGCCCAGTGATCCTCATGTCTCTACTTCCCCTGCCATTGTAGTGCTGAGATTTTAAGTGTGTATCACTATACCCAGGGTTTACATGGATGCTGAAGATGAACTCCGTTCCTCATGCTTGGGTGGCAAACACATCAGTGTTTCTGAGTTAGCTCCCAGACACAAGGTTTTTCTTGATTGATTGGTTGGTTGGTATTAACATTTTCATTAGGGGAAAAATGAGTTCTCCAACCATGAAGCTGCAGATAGGTTGGCTTTCTGCCTCTTATCAGGCACCGATGAGTTTTTTCAGACCAGGGATCTTTGTCATTCATCAAGCAACAATCACTCATAGACGGTTCAAGAATACCTGTTTCACTGATGTTAAATATGCCTGGTTAAGTGTCCTGTTCCGGGGCCACACCATCATTCTCTATGAATACATCATCCCCATCACTTTATGAAAAACAATCTATGTCTTTTATGAATCTCTGACTCTGGTGGCAATGATCACCCAAGTTTGAACACAGCCAAGATGGTCTCTTTGATGATACGTATCCAGTAAGATATTGCTCATCAAACTGTGCATAAAAGTGGAGTTTGCTCCATGGAAACCTGTTCTGTTCAGTCTAGCTTCAGGAAGCAGCTCTGTGCTTATAATGTTTGTGATCCATCAACTGGCCCATGGTGAAATGAAGGCTGTGAACTAGAATACTACCACTGTGGGTAGTCATTTACGTCATAGCAATTTACATTTTTGTTGACAAAGTCAAGGAGTAGACAAGTACATCTACTCTCAGCATGTGTGAAGCTGCATATCTCGAGGGATGGGTACAGTGGGTAAAGACTAAGAACTGGCTGGATGTCCCCTTGCCTCTCTCCTTATTGCAGGAGTTGATATGCTTCTCAAAGAACAGGGCTTGTGGTCCCTAGGAAACTCATCACACTGGAAATTGACAGTATCTACAGCCTTGTGCAGCTTTTTTTTAAAAAAAGATACTTTATGATATAATTTTTCTATGGAAAGTACAGAGGATGGATTATGTTTCCTAGAGACCAAGAAGCAGCTTATCTGAGCCTTCTTGTGGCAGAGGTGGTGGCTGCCACTCTTGAAGTGTGGGGACATTACTACTCAGAAGAAACCAACTCAGGGTTACAACTCAATGGGACACTGTCAGAAGTTGACACTTGTGGTCTATGGAATCTAGCACACATGATTTTAGGTATACAATTTGCAATATTTGAATACTAGTCACTAAGGCAAAATTTCCTAAAAAAAAAATCACATTTTTTTTTTGCAAATAATTTCTGTCAACCATACATGGAGAGCTGACTCAAGATGACAAGTTCATGCTAGGCTAAATACAGACTCTACTGTATTAAACACTATTGGCTAAATATGGACTGATGGATGGGTGGATAGATGAAGGAAATAAGTAAGTGGATGAATTTATAGGTAGATAAAGAGGTTAATGTGTAGGCAGATAGATGGGTAGAGGTAGTTGGTAGTCTGAATGGATAGATAGGTATAGTTTGGATGGAAAACTGGGTTCTTCCTATATATAACTAATTACTGCAATCATGGTGACTTCTGCCAATAGAAGCCCGTCATCTTGTAGTCTGTTTAGAACAAAGTCTGTAGTCATTGTCACTGGGCTTATGTCAAAGAACTAGAAGAACCTCATATTCTATTGTCTGGGTAGTCACATGATGATAGTATCTGTCATTGGGGTTGTACCATCTTCTCTTCTGTGTGTGTCTCCACCTCTTATACACACAGCTGTGCTTATCTATGGGAATACCTAAATAATCAAGGAGAGTTTCCAATCTCAAGAAACTCAGTTACATTTACAACTCACATTTTCCTTATAACATTTCTAGATTCTGGGAACAGTGACCTGATATTCTTGTGTGACTATTACCCTGTATTACACAGTAAGTGTGAGAACAGTATTGAAATATGGTACAATTCCTTTGCTAGAAAATTAGCCATTCAGATGACCTACATGCTGCAAGCTAGCTGACCAGAAGAAGTGCATGCTGGGACAACCCTGGCCAAGTGCAGTACATGCTGGGACCTAGATGCACATGTATAGGTCATGCTGGGAATCAGCTGTCCAGTTGAAGTACAGGCTAGGAACTAGCTGTGAAGTAGAGATGCATGCTGGGGGCTAGCTGTCCTAGTGAGTTACATGATAGGAACTATCTGTACAGAAGAGGTGCATGCTGGTGACTGGCTTGCAGGAGAGGTATATGCCTGGCACTGGCTGTGGAGAAGTGAATAATACTAGTAAAGTCTTGATAACAGGAGAAACTGTGAGAAGGTGACTCCACTTGCCAATTATCTCATTGCTGCAGTTGGTATGACTGGTCCCAACTCACCTCTTAGCAGATGGTCCAGAGAAAGCCTACAGTGCTATCTCTGAGACAACTTCATTTATTTCCCAATTTCTATTTCTCAACAGTGTGAGAGCATGAGAAATTTTTCACTTCTCTGTTTTAATTTCCTCTTTTGAAAAAAATGGGGAGAATTACCAGCATTTAAGTCTCAGGGCTTTGAGAATATTATTGCATTGCCGTTCACAGTGCCATATACATGTTAGTTGCAGTTATTGCATTATTGGTGCTGATGTAATTACTATGGTGACAATTTGAGCAGCAATGGTGATACAGTGACCGCTACCATTGAAAAAGCATCTGGGGGCTTGGGGAATGGCTCAGGAAGTAAAGGGGATTTCTGTCATGCCTAACACAGTCTTCCCGGATCCCACATAGTAGAAGGAAAACAAAAACTATTACTAGAAGTTGTCTTCTGATCTCCACAAGCTTGATCTCTCTCTCTCTCTCCTCTTCTCTTTGTTTCTCTGTCTCTGTCTCTCTTTCACATACACAGACACAGACACACACACATACACACACACACACACACACACACACACACACACACACAGAGAGAGAGAGAGAGAGAGAGAGAGAGAGAGAGAGAGATGCATTCGCATCAGCATGAACACACACAGTGTAAAAACATCTTTTAAAAGGACTTTAGTCTTGATGGGTGGATATTACCGTTAAGTCTGGTGCCTACAGACAGACTCAGCTTACTTTTTAGATATGACGTTGGTTGATGCTTTGTAGATGTAGAATATAAATTTCTGAAGGTGTTAGCATTTGGTCTTCTACTTTCTTTGCCCTCTATAAACCAGTGATGGAATTAATTTGCATGGCCTGTAGCAAATGCTCTCAGCCTGTGTGGGGCTCATTTGTGAACCTGTGGCCATTTATCACCCTGGTTCGATTTGTTTAACAGTAGATGGTGCCATTGGCATAATGTGTCTCACTGTGCAAAAGGGAAGATGTACCCTGACCTCACTTGAAGAAGCCACTATGGGATAATTTCTTTCCAGTCCATGACTGACATTACAGTGCGGTTACAAATGATCAGTGCCGTGGATGGTTAATGCAGTCTGGACCAGGATCCCTATGATTTATGCAGATAATTAGCTCTTCCTGGGAAATGGCCTCCATGTCTAGGTAACTTTTATTTTTTCTGACAGTCATCTCCATAATGAGCTATTAGTCTACAGGCCAGAAAGAAAGGAAGGGAGAAGGAAGGAAGGACCTCAGGCTGTGGGCTTCTTATTTTGTCTTCAAATCCTCATTCATTTAAAGCCAAATGTGATCGTGCCCCCTTTTATAGAGGTTCATTGCTCTAACTTGCAAATGCAACTCAAAAGCAGGAAGGCTGGGCTCTTATTTGTCTTAGTAATGGCTTCTGGAGTTTAGATAGAGCATGCATTTTGCCATACTCATCCTCACTGGGCTCCAGCCACACAGAGAGGGACAGGCAACATTAGCACACTTATGAGTTTGGGAAAGTAAGCAGAGGGAGGGGAGGGATTATCATCCTGCTTTAAGCACAAGTCATCAGGGATGGATGGATGGCAGAGCCGGTATAGGGGGAAATGGGCTAACTATTAAAAAGCTTATGTAAGGAATATGACACAAACACAACGTGCTACACGGAGCCAGGGCACAGGCACATTTTAAGGTCATCAGAAACAGGAGATTGACTGTAATGCATCTTCTCCCTCTTGCCTGCCATGTGACTTCTGGAATCCCCTGCACCCAATAACTCATCTTGCTGCTTCTGGAAGTTATGCTTTTTTCTCTGTGTTCTGACTCACCCACAGCAGGAGGGACTTCCTGAGTTATTGAGATGAGAAACCTGGGCTGTTGCCTGGGGCTTTTGTTTGGCTTTTGAGCAGGGAATGCCATTTCAGAATAAGGATTGTTGTGTTGGGGAAAAAAATCACAGTTTCCCCTACTAGGCTGAGTGAGCTCCATCATGGTACATGTTGGAAGATTGTCATATTGCTTCCCAGGATTTGACACCAGGAGGAGCATGAATTACACATGCACATGACAGGGTAGCAAGTTGAAATTTTCACCCTACATTGAGAAGACCAAGCCAAGGGTGTTAGGTCACCAGCAGGCAGTAACAGAAAGAAGACTAGAGGCCATGACAGACAGCTAGATTGTTCTTAGCTTGCTTAGAGTCACTTGATTGCCAGCCTTGGGAATTTTATCACCTTCCTTTAGAGCAGTGGTTCTCAGTCTGTGGGGTCACATGTTATATATCCTGCATATCAGATGTTTACAATTCATAACAGTATCAAATTACAGTTATGGAATAGCAGTGAAAATAATTTATGGTTGAGGGTCACCACAGCATGAGGAAGTGTGTTTAAGAGTCACAGTGTTAGAAAGGCTGAGAACCATTGCTTTAGAACATGCTGATTAATCAAAGAATCCTCCACCCCTTCATCTTTTTTACTATCTATTTTCCTTCTCCCTCTTTTCCTTCCATCCTTCCTTCCTTCCTTCCTTCCTTCCTTCCTTCCTTCCTTCCTTCCTCTTGCTTCCCTTTCCACATCCCTCCATCTTCTTATTTCTCTTCATCTTTCTCTTCATACTGTCCTTCTCACAAATGCTCATCAAAGCTAATCCCCAGAAATATTCAATGGCTCAAGTACAGCCTCTTAGATTTTCCCATAGTTATTGACTGTGACATAACTGTAGAGAAGGATTCCCAGTCCATTTTATCTGGAAGTCATCTCTGAACTGGCAGAAATTCTTTTGGTTAGCACTTTTGTCTCCTCGGGCCAGTATTTAAAGTTTGGATTTGGTGGGAGATTCTAAATTTCAAGTTCGGATTTGGTGGGAGATCCTGATCTGACCAATCAGACAGCAGGGATATTTAAGCCCTTTTTGTTTATCTCCAAGGTCATGGCTTTCCACCCCCAAAAGGAACAAATTCGCTCCTATGAAGTTTCTTCCCATTGTTTAAAGGCAGAGATATTCTAGTTTCGCAGGGATGGTTGGAAATGTCATGGACCAGAAGACAGTGATGAGCCTGTTGCCCTCTTCTATGTGCAGAAATAGATTTAAATTCTTGAATACATCAAGATATTGGGCGTGTTTAGATATCCCAGCTATAAAGGGGTATCTCAATCACATAATGACTCATTTTTTCAAATCTCATTGCTCTTAGCTCAAAAGATGTATAAGAAGTTATATTTTGAACATTTTCATTTTCAACCCATTCACAGACACCTGAACCTATCCTTTTGTGTGGCATTAATTCAGATTTGAAACATTCCTTCTAAGAATAGAAGAGTGAATAGAGACAGAAAATAAAAGTGTGGTCCTCCTCTGCAGCTGATATTTGAATAGACCATAGCCTGTCAGTCAGCCTTAGTTATTTTGTGGGGTCCACTCTCATCTTTACTTTGTTTGTAGTATGTTCCTTAGAAAAACCTCAAGTCATCCCTGGAAACTGAGTTTACTTTGGCCAAGAGTTCTATGGCTTGGGGGAATGAAGGCTAGAGAGGGGACTCAGTTTCAAAAGAGCATCCTACAAAAGTATAAAGACCTGAATCAGATGCCCAGAACTCATGTAAAAGCTATATGGTGGATGGCGAGTAACTGTGACCTTAGTGCTGAGGAGTACAGAGACAGGTGGATCCTAGGAACTTGATTGGCAGCCTGCGTAGCTAATTAGTGAGGTCCTTGTTCAGTGAGAGACCCTATTTCAAAATATAAGGTTAAGAATAGTAGAGCAAGATATACAATGTTGCTCTGAGAGACAGACAGACAGACAGAGAGAGAGAGAGAGAGAGAGAGAGAGAGAGAGAGAGAGAACATGCACACAAACACAAATATATATATATATATATATATATATATATATATATATATATATATATATACCACACATGATTCTTTAAATTGTTTGGGTTTAAGAAGACTTTGTAGTCCTTGAAGGTGGGGTACTCTGTTCCTGGTGCTGGTATACAAACCATGTTACAACATATTAATAGTATTTCTGATCCCTAAATAGATGAGAGAATGCTGAAAACAGAATCAACACTTTTGTCTGAGACCTATTGTAAAAGATGAATAGGTAGTATATAAATCACATTATTTTCATTGAGCCAGGAAACTGAATCCCAGGAATCTGTGGAGGAAGCATTGCTGTGTGACCACAGAAAGAGTTAAGCCATTTTTCTATTTACATGGTTTATTTCACAAGTGTCTGACTCATTGGGCATAGCTAGCACAGTTAAATTACAAAATTACTATTTGGTCCTTTTTTATTGACTACAATTCAAGGCTGCTTCAAGCCTCCCCAATTTAATCCCCCCTAGCTCTTTGGCAAGAATGTTACATTTTATTTTCACTGTTAAACTGTGCGAGATACCCCTAAGGCTACATGGAGTCTTGCTCTCTGTGATGGTGGCTAACGGAGTGTATCACTTTTTCATGATTTCCCATTCTCCTGTAAATTGGGAGAGGCAGGAAAAGCAGTGGGATGTGAATTTTGTGTTGTCAGCACTTTCCTGCCACAGTCTCAGTCCATGTGGTAGCTGTTTTGGTAATTAATTATTGTGTGTTGGTTGCTCGTCATTCCAAGTTACCATTTAGCAACCTGTCAAATACTGAGCTAATTAGCCTATCTCATGGAATCTCATGGATTTATTCTACTTTACTTTTAAACATAATGGCAATGCTGGCTGGTTTCTGCTGGGTCAGAATGGAGTTAAAAGGGAGATAGCAGTGAATTACACCAGACATCTCACCAGAGACTATGAAAGCTAGAAGATTCTGGGCAGACCTCATACAGACTCTAAGAGAACACAAATGCCAGTCCATATTACTATACCCAGCAAAACTCTCAATTACCATAGATGGAGAAACGAAGATATTCCATGACAAAACCAGATTTACACAGTATCTTTCCACAAACCCAGCCCTACAAAGGATAATAGATGGGGATTAACAACACAAGAAGGGAAACAGCACCTTAGGAAAAAAACAAGAAAGTAATCTTCTTTCAACAAACCCAAAATAAGATAACCACACAAACATAAAAATAACATAAAAAGGAAACAACAATCATTATTTCTTAATATCTCTTAACATCAATGGACTCAATTCTCCAATAAAAAGACATAGACTAACAGACTGGATAGGTAAACAGGACCCAGCATTTTGCCACATACAGAAAACTTACCTCAGTATCAAAGACAAACACTACCTCAGAGTAAAGGGCTGGAAAACAATTTTCCAAGCAAATGGTCCCAAGAAAAAAGCTGGAGTTGTCATTCTAATATTGGATAAAATCAACTTTCAACTAAAGTCATCTAAAAAGATAAGGAAGGACACTTCATACTCATAAGGAAAAATCTACCAGGACAACTCCCAATTCTGAACATGTATGCTCCAAATGCAAAGACACCCATATTCATAAAAAGAAACTTTACTAAAGCTAAAAGCACACATTGCAACTTACACAATAATTGTGGGGGATTCAACAACCCATTCCCATCTACTTTAGTTTTAAGGATCATGACAATGCTGGTTTCTGCTGGGTCAGAAAGGAGTTAAGAGGGAGATGGTGAGTCAATCTATTGTTATAGGTTGCCTACCAGAGATGGTCACTCAGATACAGTTTAGAGACAATTGAAAATCTTTATTCTAGCAGGCTAGGGCTACAATTAAGTGTTCAAGACCTGAGAGCAAAGGGCTCTTAAAGGTATCATGATATTTTGCTCTGGTATCAACTACAGGTGTGTGTGTGTGTGTGTGTGTGTGTGTGTGTGTGTGTGTGTTCCTACAAGCAAACAGTTTAACAGAAGTCAAGGTAAGCGGTTAGCTGGTTAACTGGACAGGGAGGTTTACTCTAGTAGACAGTCTAACAGAAGCTAAGATAATTTAGCCGAGACATGTGGATCTCAAGTTCTTAGAATATAGTTAAGTAATTTTCCATGGGATTATCCATTAAGAAGAGCAAATTCTAATTAAACTTGAAATCGCCTCAGCAAGAATAGAAGATGGAAAGACCTCTGTAGTGTCTTGCCCTGTTGCAACATGAGAAAATCAAAGGCTTGTCTTTGCTTTCCCATCTGTTCCTACCAAGAATGACCAACCAAAAGTATTTCACTGACTTCAAATAATTTGATTTTGTTATTAGCATGACAGAGTGTGAGGAGCACATACAATGCAAAGCTCATGGAAGTTAGAGGACAACTCTGGAGTCAGTTCTTACCTTCCTTTGTGGATTCCATGTATTAAACACAAATGTTCAAGCTTGTGCTGCAAGTACTTTCACACACTGACTCATTGCCCTGGCCCTGTGTTGACTTTGGTCTAACACACTAGAGACTGGAGTACCTTGACATCACAGTAAATGTGTGACACATGGCATGTCAGTGCATGACATGACACAATTCATATTCTTGTTTAGCTCATAGTGCCAGAAACATGAGGAGTTAAGCATGCTTATGTATGACATTTCCTATGTTGTTGCTCATTTTCTTACCTTTTGTTATGGTGGATCCATAGTAGCATGTTGTTTCTACACTGACAGAGTACCTTAGTCTCAGGGCAGAGTAAGAACACTGCTTGAAGTTTTGATTCCTCAGATAGTCAGCTTTCCCTACTTCGGGATGTGTTCTACCAGCTCAGCAGGAACAGCAAGTATTCATCTGGGTGTCCATTGATGGATGAATGGGAAAAAACACATTGTATGCATGCATGATAGAGAGTTTTATTCAACCATAAAGAACAATGCAATTGTGTTGTCTGCATAGTATAATTGGAGATGGTCATATAAAATGAAGCCAGCCATAACCAGATAAAACATGTGCAACATGTTTTTTTCCTCATAAGTATAACCTGAGTTTTAATATACACACACACACACACACACACACACACACACACACACACACATACACACACACCACACACACCACACACACCACACACACACACACACACACACACACCATACACACACATCACACACCACACACACACCACACACACACACACACACACACACACACACACAGAGAGAGAGAGAGAGAGAGAGAGAGAGAGAGAGAGAGAGAGAGAGAGAGAGAGAGAGAGAGAGAGAGAGAGAGAGAGAGAGAGAGAGAGAGAGAGCATGAAAATAAAAGGTGTCCATTTAAGGGAAATAGGAATAGCAGAAGTTGACGGGGAGTGAAAGGAGAAGATTATGGGAAGGAAGTTAAAGTCTATGCCATCATATACTTGATCAAAAATGTCATGGTGAAAATATTGCTTTGTGAGAGGAATACATAACTTTAAAGGAGTAACAACTTCCTGATGATGACTGAGTTCCCTCTTGATGAGGAAGAGGAATTGGGACCACAAGGAATTGTACATATCAGAATATAAGTCTACACTTTTACTTTTATACGGGTAACATCTGATGAAGTCACTATCTTCCTTCTTTTCTGAGTTGAAAAGCTTAGCTGACCCGAAATTGGAGATTGGCCACTCACTTTCCATAGAAAGAAGTGGATTCTTCAGTTCAACAAACAACATTCAAAGTGGTAGCTACTTCTGAAGCTCAGACATTGCTATGGTGTCACATGATTGGGAAAGTCTGCAATTCAAAAAGGATAAAGTTTTTTTCCAATGTCAATCAAAAACAGGTAAAACTACTTCCCTGTAGGATAATTTAGCCAAGCAGTGCAACTGTTTCTGCAGAGGCCAGAGATGAGAATGGAAAAGGAAAGCGGATTATGTTCCCTTTCAACTGTCAGTGCTGGTAGTTCCTTGTAAAAGCCAGTTTGTTTTACCCATCTAATGAGAGCATGGTATTGATTCTGTGTAAAAGTTCACCCTCTTGAGTGTTATAGCTCTCACATTATCTGTTGATTGTGTTTATTTTGTTTTATCATACAAGGCAATTCTCTGTTCCCTTCCTCAAATATGTGAGAAAATTTTTATCATATATCACATTTTTCAGGTTTGGATTAATGATAAGAGATATTTTACCTGTCCATCTATTTATCAGAGAACTCAAAAAAAATCAATGGTGATGGACAACTTCTAACAATATTTTTATTTTTCCTGAGGTGATATCACTGTGCATCAGAGACTGGCTTCCAGGTTAAGATTCTCCTGTTCCTCTTTCCAAGTGCTAAGATTACAGCTGTGTGTGCTCCACGCTCAAGCTTACCATTTTGTCTTCTACAGCAGTATATTCTAATAACAGCAGACCCACAGATTTGCGCATTTTATGTGTTCTTTATAGAAACATTGGCTGATCTGAGCTATCATGTGTCAGGAGTATCAGAGGACTCTGAAGAACTCTGTGTTGATAGTTAACCTCTTTGAATCTGTCACATGTGAGCCACTAAGAGTTATAACCATCGAATTCACAGCTTTAAATGACTGAAATATTAGAGAGATGAGAAAACGCCTTTGAGGGCTAACTTTTGGCAACAGCAGACAAGTTAATATGAAGCTGCTATATCCTCACACAAGACATTGGCATAGGTAGCCTCCCTGCCGCCTTTCCTGTTCTATATCTTTGATTATTCATAGCCTGGTTCTCCTACCAGTTAGAAGGCAGTGCAGAGAAGTGGTATTGATGAGGGCTGATTAAGCAAATAAATGAATTGAGACAGCTGCATAATAAGGGAAGAATTTAAGGAGCAGAATTGGTTTTTGCTCATTGACCGTACAGTGTAGGCATTTAAACCACAAGGGGATGTTGAGGAACAAGTTATATTGCCAAGATAAGTGAAGAAAAACTATTTCGAATTGCATAGCTATCATTTTATTCTTTTATTCTTTTTTTCATATATATTCATATGTGCGTGCACATGCACAAATACACAGAGGATGGAAAGAGGAGAGAGAGAGAGAGAAAGAGAAAGAGAGAGAGAGAGAGAGAGAGAGAGAGAGAGAGATTAACAAAAGTCAAGTGGGCGAATAGGAAATAAACTAAATAAACTATAACAAAATCACATCTAGAATGGCATACTGTATTTAAAATGAGTAAATCAGATCTCTATATGTCAGCATAGGTAAATCTCAAAACATAAATTTGAATAACACTAAGTTCGCTGGAGAATGGAAAAGCAGAGTGATCTCAATTGTATTTTTGAACATGAAAAGTTATATATATGAACAATATATATGCTTCTATGTATGAATATATATATGAATGTATTATACATATATGTGTGCATATTCACTCTAAACACATTCACCTATGGGTAAATAAGAAAGAAGAGCTTGGAAATGATAAATGCTGAGTCAAGAAGTGTGCCCATCTCTGTTTGGAAGGAGAGAATAGCTGGATAGTTTGAAGTCAGAGAAGACAACTGAGAGAGATTTAATTATATTTGTTACAGGTTGTGCTGCAAGCTACAGTACCGGCTGTACTATTTTTTTTCTCTTTACATGACTGATGTGTTGCATAAGAAAAATGAGTATTTCAGAAGCTGTTCATATTGGGCTGTGATCTATGTCCCTCCTCTCTTTCTCTTTCTCTCTGTCTCTGTCTCTGTCTCTGTCTCTGTCTCTGTCTCTCTGTCTCTCTGTCTCTCTGTCTCTCTCTCTCTCTGTCTCTCTCTCTCTCTCTCTCTCTCTCTCTCTCTCTCTCTCTCTCTCTCTCTGTGTGTGTGTGTGTGTGTGTGTGTGTGTGTGTGTGTGTGCGTCCATATTGAATCTTTTAAAACATCTGTTTGTTTTCTTACAAATGACCAGAGTCTGATAATTTTCAGGACTTTGAAAGATCTTTACACAAAACCAATGGTCTTTTTGAGGGTAATATCTTGGGGCAGATGAGCAGGGAGGGAGGACTCTCAGTCCACAAGACAAAACCTGGATGTGTCCAGTGGTTCCCTGATGGCTTTGATCAATGCAAACTGCTAATTGAAAGGTCTGCCTGCATCTTCCTTCAGAAATGATTTTCTCCCTGACTCAATTACTGGGGTAATTGCTTCCAGTTTCAATGTTCTTTTAACTGAGCAGCCCCAGCGTGTTTGCATCAAAATCTTTCATTCTGTGCCTCTCTGCATTGTTTCAGGGAACAAGCTTTCTGTGGGCCCTCCTGTGATACAGGGTTGGCACATACCCTTTTTCATTTGTCTCCGTGAAGAGATCAAGTTGTTTCAGAGAAGTCTGGGATTTCTTTCAGATTTACAATTGTTGAAGATCTCATTGATAATTAATATTTGGCCAGGATGATTTCTCCTTCTTCCTCCCCATTCTTATCCTCTACTGGATTTATCTCCTTCCTTCCTTCCTTCCTTCCTTCCTTCCTTCCTTCCTTCTTTCTTTCTTTCTTTCTTTCTTTCTTTCTTCTTTCTAGCATGCTTTTTCTCTGGTCAGGGAAGTCATTAACATCAACAAGTGTTCTTTGTAGCACATCAGGGGCCTGTAAAGGCAACTAGCTGGGATGTTGCAATGGGGAGATGAGTCAGATAAAGCTGGGTTACAGGTTGTGGAGTGGGGCAGGCAAATGCAACAAACGCGGATCAATAGTGATGGCGTAGGGGATGCAAAAATAATCTCTGTGAGGTCATGTCATTAGAATGCAATGAAATTTACAAAATACACTTGACAGAAACACAGTAAGTTTCTATATTTCTTTTTGAGAAGATAAAGGGCTTATTGTATACTTTATCTAGCTACATTAAATGGGTATTGATTTCTACGTACACATATGATGAGCTTAAGACTTCTCTTTGCTCTTTTTTAAAAAAATAACCCACCAAATAAAATATGCACTGTGCATTTACCAGTGGGTGTGGCAATCTAGTAGACTGTGCTCAACCTACCAGGGGTCACACTCTAAATGAAAAATATCTCTGAAGCCAAATGTCCATTGGTTTTCACCTGGGGTGGGAGCTCATAAGTTACTCCACTCTATGTGAGAAGTTATCTGGCTTGATCCTATGCAGTGATCTTATACTGTTATCCCAAGCTGCAGTGAGCTCACTGGTTCATTGGCCCCAAAGTGCTCAGGAAACAGTGGTTTGTTCCAAACCTCTTGGATATCTGGCTCTTGCAATCTTTCTATCTGCCTCTTCTATAATTGCCCCTGGGGATATGATATAGTTGTCCCATTTGTTGCTGAGCTCTCTACAGATATTATTTCTCTGTACTTTAGTTTTGAATTTCTGTGTTAAATACTATCCACTGAATGAAGTCTTCTCTGTTGAGGACTAAGAGCTGTGAGAATCTATGGATATAGGAGTAGAACTTATAGACCTCGGAGAAGAAAATACATATGCTCAAAATAAACTGTATGCATGAACTTCTTTAAAAGTTTATTAATTTAGTTCATAAAAGTGTTCTCTGAAATGCTTGCAGGCTTTTATATCATGTGGGTTTTACAATTTTTCTTCCTCCTCTGTTATAGAGTTCCCTGAGCCTTGAGGTAAGGTTGATAAAGATGTCACATTGAGGACTCTTCTCTGCCCTTTTAGCAGTCATTCACGTGTCTGAGCACTGCCTGATACCCACTGTTAAATAAGTTTCTCTCACCAGTCTGTGGTGGGGAAGTCACTCATTGTGCTGGTCAAGTAGGCTTTAGTCCAGAGATGCAGATTGCGCAACACACATAGGATTCAAAGCGTCGTTCAGCACATAAATATATTCCAGAATAATTATCATTTGAATAAAAGTAGGAAGGGTTTTTTGAAAACCCAACATCTTTCCATCTCACCCCTGCCCCAAAAAAACAGAGTATGAGTAACATATCTCAATAAAATAAAGACTATATATGTATGTGTATATACATATATATGTGTATAATATAATAAAGACTATATGTCTTTCTATCCAATACAATAAATACTATATAGAGACATATCTCAATAAAATAAATAATATATGTACTATATACACATGTTTACACACACACACACACACACACACACACACACACATACACACGCCTAAGCTACAGTTAGCTCTTGAAAGGGTCTGTATTGGAGAACTTTTCAAAATAATTTATGAGAGAGCAGATAAAGGAATATGAACAGAACACCCAGATTCCAGGTGAGAAAGGGGGACATGCATTAATAGACACCTGGTGTACAAGGTCACAAATGAGCATCTCAGCTCAGTGGCGAGACCATTTAGGTAAAAGGATCATCTGGGTGTTTGTTGGATGGAGTGATCAGATATCAGTGTTCAAGATGAAGCAGAGATGGCAAACATGCAGGAAGCTGAGATAGTAAGGGCTCATTAATCCAAGAGGAGCCTGTCGTTAAATTTGAAAGCTCTCTACGGAAATATTGAAGATAAAAGAGCCATATAATGAGGAAATTTGGCTTTCTGTTCTCTCTTATTTTGTGTGTTAGCTTCTACAATTAGACACACAGCAAACAGGATGTTGTAGTTTCTCCTGACATTGCTTCCTGTTTGTATAAAGAAATAATCATATAAATAAATATTAGTAGAAAGTAGAGCTCTCCCTCAAGGGCTGTCTTATATTCTGGGTTCCAAGAAGATAAACAAAGATGCAGAGAAAAATCCTTTCGAAATACCATGGGTCCGGATGTTAAGGAGCTACTCTAAGGGCTAGGGATGTATCCCAGTTGCTAGAGTGTCTGCCTAGCATGCATGACACCTCAGTTTCAACACTGTAGGAATTAGGCATGGTGTCACATTCCAATAATCCTCATGAGGTCAGAGCAGGAAGGTGAGCACTTTATGCTCATTGTAGCTTCATATTGAGCTCCAGGTCTGCCTGCTCTGCCTGAGACCTAGTCTCAAAAATTAATTGATCAAACATAAAAATTAAAAAGGTTCCAGATAGTCAACTGGTTAAGACCATGCCCTGCTCTTGCAAACCAAGCCACGTTTGGTTTCTAGCATTTAAATCATGCCTCACAACTGACTAGAAGTCTAGATTCAGGAGATTTGATCTTTCTGGAGCATCATACTCTGTGCAACCTAGTTCTTTAGAGTTTTATTTTCCTCTGAATTGTTTCAAATGGGCAGTAGAGGAATTCATTACTCAAATCTTTTTGATGCGGAACTAGTTTCTGATGTGTGAGACATACCAAAAGAGGGAGTTTTAAATTTTTCTTTATGACTAAAAATTTGAAACTGTAGAGTTAAATATTAACCCTCTTCCTCATTCCCAAAGTCAGTGTGTATCAAGAGTTGAAGTGTCAATTGTTCATGATAACTACTTAAATAATGAGTTAATCACATATATGCTCATGTAGTTCTAATTTTGAACAATGTTGATACTTGGTATACAGTGGGTTTGCCTTTTCTTTCCTCCTTCCCTTCTCTTCTCTTTCCTTCCCTCTCTCTTCCACTTACTTAATTGTTTGTTTGTTTTCATTTTTAATGTTCCCATATAGAACAGGCTATTTGCTAAATAGTGAAAATGACCTTGAACTCATGCTCCTCCTGTCTTTTCTGGAATTACAGACCTGTACCACCAAACAGAAATTTATCTTTCTTTTAAAGTTATAAACTGCCTAGCACAAAGCACTTTTTCACAGTTGTTAAATGCAATACTAATCTTGGTTGCTAATTCTCCAAACTGCACAGGAAGTTAAGGATGTATGTTATATGTTACATTTCTCTATAGGTATTTTTGTAACCAGTAGTATTAATAAGGTACTGTGGTTAAAAATATTCTATATCATTCTTCATGGTATTTGAGCAACATGATATTTCATAATACTCTTAGTAAAATCATTCTCCCTTCTTGTATTTTGCCTCTGTTTATAGTGTGTTGTCACTTGATAGTGCTTGCTTTATTTGTAAGCAGTATTAGATCACATTTGTGGGTTGAAGGCATTCAGGGGCAATTTAGCTCTTCTTGATGTCTATCGTTCTTTTAGTTTCTGACATATCTCTTGCTTTGAAAATAACTTCATGTTGAAACAGTACATGGAAAGAGAAATACCATCTTTTAAGCATGGTGCACCCGTGGAAACCATGGATCCACAGCAGCTTTGCATACTGATACTAGTTCCACAGAAGTCAGCTCTGCCTTCAGTAGGCTATAAAGGCAGGGAGGGATGTGGGAGAGGGACCACCACTACCACAAACTGCTCATCAGTTTGTGATCATTGACCACAGATTCATGAGGAACAGGAAAATATTGGTGAGACAACCAGGCTTTTAGTGTTAGCACCGAAGTTAGAGTCACACAAAACACCCTAGCTAAACTCTGTGGGTCACAAAACAAAAAAAGGTAGTAAATAATGATAAGACAATGGGGGAGACATGTAGAATTACCAGACTACATGCTATACAGGTAAAAAAATGTATAAGAACAATATTTACTAATAAATAAAAATTTTAACATAAAAGTTAGGTAAAAAGAAAAATAACCCCTTGCAATTTCTCCTAATAAAAATTAAACAACTGAAGCATAGGTATGAACGAAAACAGCCAGAGAAGAATAAAACCACAAGAAGTGCTGTGATAATATTTGTGTTTTGGATAAACATAGAACGAGAAAGAGACTAAAATAGAAGATAGAGATGGTATATATTTGATGAATTATTTCATTTATTCTTTCTCAAGCTTCATTCCTACATGTCTGTATTCATATTAAAAATGGCTTCCCTCACCTCATCTCTGATGACTCTTCATGGTCTTTTCTCATTATTTCATAATATTTTCAAAGTGCAAGCTTTTTTATGTGGTAGGGATAGTGTGGCTCATGGACTTGACACTTCAAGCCAAGTGGGAAGAAAATGATATGCCACTTCTCACTGGATGGTCATGGAAAGCTGTGGGTGGGTCTGATATGGGGAGGGAAAGCAAGTTCAAACCGCCCCCATCAGTCCACCAGCTCCCCATCTGCTTTTCTCCTCCATCTGCCTCTTCTTATTAAATACACATAAGTCTGTAAAGATTAATATATATGTATAGATTATCAATATGCAGAGATATGTTTGTGATGCAAACATGTTCTTATCTAAGATATTTTATTAAACTGCTAAAGTTTTCTCAGACTGGAAAGTTCCTTCTTGTTCTACTTACCATTATGTAGCAGGAATAGCAAGACTCTTAGAACCCTTAGCTTCATGAGAACACATAAAAGCCTGTTTTACTCTAAGAAAATGCACCTTTTCTTGTGGCTGTGTTCTCTTGTCTTAAACAGACAAAGAAACACAAACTATTTGTATAAGCTTGATGTTGAAGACTAAATTTGAAGTAACTGGAACATTTTAGTGGGCATGTACAATAATGTGTTTTGGCCTGGTAATGTACTAGAGGTCCATGGGTCTCTTCCTGCTCTCTCACAAGAGATCCTAAAAATCAACTCTTAGGAGGATGGCTTATTAAATGAGGTCTAGAGGAAGCATCTTTGTAATGGGAAAACAGTTTCCCCAAGAAATCAAAGAGACTCGATCAATTGCTTTTCTGCCTTGTAAGGATTCAATGAGAGACTAGCCTACAGCAAGAGTAGAGGGTGACTGTCCCCAGAATCAGCTACCATTCCTTCTTGGTCTCCCCAACCTCTATAATGGTGAGACATCTGTGTTTCATGGCATCATGCAAAGATGACAAGGACATCTGTGATGAGATGTAGGATGTAATTATGTCTCCTTGTCACTAGGATACATATGATTCTGTTGCTTAATTTAACCAATGAAAGTGGTAAGCCTCTCCTGTGGATGCATATTTGCAATGCCAGGTTATGAGTTTCCATTGTCTAGAACGGTTTGAATATGATTTAAGGTTTATTTCCTATCAACTCATGTCAGTTACATAGATAGATTAGATAGATAGATAGATAGATAGATAGATAGATAGATAGATAGATAGATAGATAAAGCAGGCAGCCTTCCAACCTGTAAGAGACAAGTGCTAGTGCAATCCTCACTCATAATGGAGTCCTGAGCCACTAGACTGGAGGATTGTGTATCATTGCAGCATAACCCAGCTCCTCCTGGCTAATGCATCGAGGCTCCAGACTCTGTCATCTCTTCCACTTCCCATGTTAAGCACATCCTTCTCTGTCCCTTTTTTTTGGGGCATCATCTGAACATGAGCAGTATTGATTTTATTGTACCCATAGAAGGATATTGGGCAAATAGTGTTTCTGTCTAACAATTTGATGGACAATAGCTGGCTTTGCCATTAGTCAAAATCCCCACAGTTAGGGACTGGAGTAAAGGTTAAGAAGGTATTTTGTTCTTTCATAAGACTTGAGTTTGGTTCCCAGAATTTCTATCACAAGGTGCATAAACACCTGCAACTGGAGGGTATCTGATGCCCAATTATGGCCTCTGTGTGCCTCTGCTCATTCACACACATGCACATTCACAAGCACATACATACACATAAATTTTAAAAGTTTTAAGTATCTCACAGTTAGTAGTATGCATACACACAGAGAGATACACACACGCACACATGCATGTGCAAGCACACACATGCATGTAAAAAAAAAGGATACAAAGGAAAAGCCTTTTTTTAATTTGAGAGAGTAGGGCATTCTGAGTTGACCCTAGAAGTTTGAAAATTATTAAATTGCTAATTTCCGAGGATTTTTTTTTTTTTTTTTTTTTGGTGTTCAGTGACAGTGGTATTGGATGGTGGTGATGATGATGATTAGTGATGTTGATTTTGATGATGGTGGTAATGATGTCAATAATGGTCATGTGATTGTGATGACTATGCTGATGGAGATGAAAATTGAACTGATGGTGGTTGCTGCTTGTTTGATGATTCTCTGAGACAGGCTCATGTATCCCAATCTGGCCCCAAGCTCTCCATGGAATTGTGGATAACTCCCTCTACCTCCTGAGAACTATGATTATGACTGTGTGTCACCTTGCTCAGTTCATGTGGTAATGGGGATTAAACCCAGGGCTTCATGGATGCTACACAAATGCTTTATCAAATTGAACAGCATCTCTGTCTCTGCTGATTTTTCTACAAACATGCCCAACATCCTCAGTTTTTACTTAGTGATAGGGAGCAAGTTTAGTTTCCATATTCTGCCCCTTATAGTCACAGCAAAGAGACCTAGTAGTGGAAGGTGAAGTGACAGGGTGCTTTCTGTTAGGTTGCTAGAGAAAGATAGGTGACTTTTCTATTGTCAGCCTATTGAAGATTTAGCGCCTCTGGGAAATCAATCTGATATTCCAAAATAGTCCCATTGGACCTGAGGATGCGTCCTTTAGATGTTGATGGCTTTAACTGGTCATACCTCACTTCTGATACACATAAATGTCGGAGATGTTGGTGGATGCATGTCCAGCCAGCTTTGCAACAAGGATTCAAGAGCTTCGTGATATTATTTGCCATGAATAATTGCTTGTGGAGCATATTGGATCACCTTGTATAACTTTCGAGGGCTGGATTTAATTTCAGGTTTGACTGTTATATTGTAGCTTTGCAGAGCAATAACAAAAAAATCATAATTTAGATTAGGAGAAACAAAACAAATGATGATGGGAATATTATCATAACCGTAATTTTACAGCACAGTTTAATTATTTGGTTCAGTAATGTTCAATAATTATTTCAACACCAAAATCCCTCCACATCCCAGCCCCTCAACAAACTAAACAACTGTTTCACTACCAGCAGCTAATTTATAAGGTAATTTCAGAATCTTATGACTTCTTGTCTCTCTGAGATTTACTGTCACTAATAAAAGGCCCTAACTTCAAGAGGCATGAATTAAAGCTCATTCATAAAGAGTGAAAATTCAGAATTTTTTTTGTTCTTCCTCTATTCAGAGGGATCCGTGTTCTTGTTAGCTTGGTGTAAGTGGTTAAACCCTGAATTGCAAGGACACATTAAATGTTGGGGAAACGAGTGAATTCACTCATACATATAACACAGGAAGTGCTGGACATGAGCCAGAGAACATCCTTTTTCTCTTTAAATTTTTAGGAATTAATCTCAGGAAAGATTCTTTTGCCACCCCCACTTTTTAAAACAAACCAACCCTAAGTTTAATTTCCTGCACCCGAAAATCACT
Source organism: Apodemus agrarius (assembly GCA_964023405.1). Taxonomy (NCBI): domain Eukaryota; kingdom Metazoa; phylum Chordata; class Mammalia; order Rodentia; family Muridae; genus Apodemus; species Apodemus agrarius. The sequence continues at coordinate 7,713,031 of OZ030015.1, read as the reverse complement.
TTTTTCTCCTCCCTCACTCTCATCTCCCACAGCCAGTGATCAAATCCTTTTGTCCCTCAGGCCTGACCAACATTTTTCTGTGTCTGAAGGTCTATAAACACCTCCTCTCCAGCTTCAGGGCTCCATACAGACCCTCCTTGATTGTGTTCCACAAACCAGTCATGATGAACTTTTCTGGACCATGAAGCAGATCCTACCCACTCTTGCCAAAGTTCCCACCACCTTTTTCATCAACTTTAGAATGGAGATGTAAGACTGTTTGCAAGCTTTAGGGAAGCAGTCCTGTTTGAGCATGCTTGTCCCCACATGACCTCACCATTTCACAGTCCTGACAGCTTGAGTAAGCTTGTGTGTCTCTGTATAGGAGTATGTATGTGTGTGTCTATGTGTATATTTATCTGGGAGCATGTGTATATATCTGTGAATATGTATAAAGTATAATATGTGCATATGTTTGTGTCTGGAAACATGTATGCTTTTGTGTGTGTATGAGTTTAAGTGTGTATGTCTCTGTACAGGGGATTGTATGCATTTACATATATGCTTCATGTGAGTGTGGGAAGTTTGTGTATATATGTATATGCAGCTGATATATGTGTATGTGTGTGTGGTAGTTATGTGTAGATGTATGCAACATGGATATGTTTGTGTGTAGGTGTGTAGGTGATTATATAAACACATGTATGAGGAACATATGTATATATGTGTGTACATATAGTTATGAGTGTACATATGTGTATGTACACTTGAGAATATCAACATATGTTATGTATATGTATGTATGTGTATGTACTAGCATGTCTGTAATGTGTGTGTGTATAGGGGATATGCATGTGTACATTGATGTGTGTGCATGTCCTTCTCTGTATGACATAGTCAAACCTAAACCAATTGGAATATATAATTCATCACTCCTAAAGATCATAGTCTTCTGCTCTTCTGTGAGATCTCCTGGGTTAAGTACCCTTCTTTCTTCTGCCACAGTACGATTGAGGAGATCCCATCGTAGCTTCCCTTTTTAGATATGATTCCTCAATCCCATACCAAATGTCAAACCCTGAGAATGGCATTATGTTTGCTTATATTCTCCACTGAGCATGGCGACTAGCGCATAGTAGGATGCAGAAGGTCATACTTATCCTGGTGCATCCCTGCAGATGACTTTTCTGCTCCATGAAAGCCATTGCCATCCTCCTCTGTAACTCTTTTGCATCAGATTATGCACCCTTACCATTTAGCTCTAAACACATTAGCGGCTCTTCTCCCCAGCTCTTTCAACTCCAGGTGAAACAGCCCTGGATTGGTATTCCCTCACATTTTTGTTTATTGCTTTGGTGTTTGGAAGGCTAGTTCCTGTTAATATTCCAATCCTTCTTCAAGAAGAAAACGGACTCAACAGCATCACACACACACACACACACACACACACACACACACACGCACATGCACACTCACAAACATAAACACACAGGCACACACATACACATACATGCATGCACACACATGCATGCACACACATGCATGCACATGCACGTGTACACACACACAGACACACAGACACACAGACACACACACACAGACACACACACACACACACACACACACACACACACACACACACAGCAACAAGCTCCTTTGACTCCTGCCCATGGCAGGAAGCAGTTCCAGGACTCTGATGACAGGCTTCCACTACCAGCAGATTTATAGTGTTTCTCAAAACCCAAGCTCTTTGTCTGAAAGGAGGTAAAAGGAGAAAGAAATCGAGGGAGAGGGTGGAATTGATTTCTTCAACCAATATGGTCAAGTTCAATTTGGGTCCTTAAAAGAGTTAACAGAAAATGACGATTCAAAAACTCCATGTTCCATAAAAATAGCACTATTAAGAAGAAAGCCTTGCTTTGCTGTAACCTCCCTGACACTCTGCTCTGTTGGACTTCCCTGGTTGCAGCTGCTTTTGAGTATAATGCCATTGATTTTGAGACATTTCATAAAGATAATTAGATATACTGGAGTGTATTCTATATTCTCAGCATTTCAGAGGCTATGCAAAGCCACCCACACTTTTGAAATATGTACCTGGCATTTCTTCTTTGAGAAACTTTCAGCTGCTGCACACTGGTGGGGGGCAGGGTGAGGATCGCTGGCAATTCTTCTAAGACTTCCTGAAGCTGGAAGCAAGAGAGCAGGAGAGGGGATTCTGCTTCCTTACTCACCTCCGTGAATAAGTATCTGAAAACTGCTGATGTATGTTTAACTTTTACACTAGTAAATTTGGTGCCAGAGTTCAACTCTTTAACACCTTGATGTCTTATGCTATAGAGGGAAGACAAGTACTGAATCATTAGGATCACAAGGATTTTAGTTTTTAGTTATTTAAACTGAATGCAATTAGACAGGAAGTGGTCCCCCTTTACTACACAGATTTCAAATAGACTTTCAGTACGGCACCATTTTATATGGATCTGTTTAATCTTATGCAGCTTCCTCAAGGCAATGGCAGTGAACCTTAGCTCAGTTCATGCGATTGTTTTTGGTTAAAAGAAAAAATTGCTTCTGTATACAGTATTGAGTTAAACACCTTAGCATCTTGTCTTTATTGAATTCAGTTAGATTTTTTTTTTTATTTGCAGCTGCAAGATTCTCTTCATTCAGGTTTAGGTGGGAAGCACCTTGAGCACTGGGGTACCATGGTGACCGTTACATCATCATTTCTGATTATCAGCATCACTTTGAAAATTATGTGCATATTGTTGTTGTGCAGTCATTACAGCTCTGTGGTCTTCATTGTACCTAGGTAAAAATAGTAAACTCTGACCTGGGGAATAACTTGCATGAAGTACCTCAGATAGGAAGAACAGGGATTAAGCTGGGTCAAGGAGAATCTTGGCTTCTGGAAAGGTATGTGGACAGAGCAGTTGTTTAAGAGGGTAAGGATTCAGACTGGGAGGTGAGTTTGTTGCTTAAAGTGTCTGGGAGGTGAGCATGAGGACGAGTGGGATCTTCAAAACCCACAATTTCACAGTACAAAGCCTGGTGCAGAGACACATCCTTATAATTCAAGTACTGTGGGTGCTTGGAGCACACTGGCTGGCCAGTCTCCCAGATTTGGTCTGCTCAGGACAAGAGAGGGATTCAGTCTCAAAAAACAAAACAAAAAACAAAAAACAAAATCCCAAACAAACTAAAAAAAAAACAAAAACAAAAACAAAAAAAACAAAAAAAAAACGTAAACTAAAATCTTTTTTAAAGAACAGGAGAGCTAGAAAGGTGGTTTGGTAGTTAAGAACATTTGCTGACTGTGCATGGGACTGGAGTTCAGCTCCCAGTGCTCAGACTTGCCTATAACTCTATCTCCCAGAAATCCAACTTCTTCTTTTGGCCTCTGAGGTCACCTTCACAAACATGTACATGCATATACATACATGTGCAGATAAAAATAAAATATTTTTAAAAGTTCAATTCTACTTATATGTGCCTGTGTTAGTGAATCAGTGTGTGTGTGTGTCTCTCTCTCTGTGTGTGTGTGTGTGTCTATACACACATACAAGTACACATACACACATTGGGTACCAAACTTTCAAAGTATGGCCTGGGGAAGACATGAAGTCTACATTGGAAATGATCATGGAACTACTTAAGAATTTTTGGTCATCATATTAAAAGGACAACGAGGATCATTGAAATGGCTCAGTGGATAAAGGCCAATCCTAATGACCAGAGTTAACTCCTTGGCCCAATGAAGGTCACATGCAAAATTAATCAGTTGAAATCGTCACTCTTCAGAAATCCAGTGGTGCCACAATGGACATTTATATCCAGCTCTTGTCAGTGCATCTCTACTACACAGGAATTACTTATTAAATTTTTGCTAAAAAAACAAGTTACTCCTATCAAATGACCTAGGAGGGCTCAGGATTTTTGCTGTTTTGTGCTAGGATAAAATGACTGGTATTGGACTTTTCTTTCTCAGGCTAAATTTCATGGATAATGCATTTGTTTTCCTTTATTTTGGTTGACAACAAGAATGTCATTATGAGCCACCTGATCACGAAAGAAGCTGTAGTTCCATCCTTCTAATGAATGTGTATTTTTCTCCTCTCTTTCTGTGTACCTTATGACTAAGCCTGGAAAGAAAATTCATCTCATAAAACTGCCCAGAAGATGGGTTTCAGGTCTAAGCAGTCAAGGTGGAATTGGATTCATCACAGTTCAATTGTAAAAATTGCTTTCAGTCTACCAAGCATCAAGTATAGTGTTCTAACCTCTCAGCCAGTTTCTGCAATATTTATAGTACAATAATTCATAAAATAATGAATATAACCTTCCAGTGGAGCAACAAGCACACTCTATGCTTCTGCTTTTGTTTCTCATTAAATATTCATGTGTGTATGTGTTGTGTATGCTCTGTCACTGGCCATTTACCAATGCTTAACAAGCACAGACCACCCTGGACAGAAAGAGAAAGAATGATAGCAAACAGAGCTAAGGGAAAGCAAACAAATGAGCCAGCAGTATCTTAGTTCTGCCTGGTTACATTTCAGAAGTGCAGATAACATTTTTAATATGGTTCATATTTCATCAGTTGGACATGTTGATGAGTCCTGAGATAAGATAGATGGCTTGACTTGGATGTATATGCCTCTGTGTAGCAGAGACAATGTTTACTTCCCTGTAGCAAAACTCCCACATGTAATTCCCTAATAACTGATATAAGTAAGTCATCTTCTAATGAAGACCATGTCATTCAAGGTCAGCTGAAACAGAGGAGTGGGAAGCCTGACTTCTACTTGATATTAGACCATTGGGTGTCTACTTACAGTAACTAGAAGGAAAGAAAGCTTCAGCTCTTGCTACTTGAAGTTTCCAGCAAGAGAGTTTTGCTTGTGTGCAGTTATAGCCATTTCATACTGGCAGACTGCTTTGCTTCCTAAGGAATTTCCCACACAAGCCCACCAGCGAGAAGGCAAAGTTACATGCTGTTCTTCCCTTTTTGACAGTGAAGAAAATACAGGCCCAGAGACATTACCAGAGTGGAGAGAATTATCTCTGTAGGGCTTTAAGATATATAAATTGCATATAAAATGCACTTTGGTTATATAACTGGGGGTGTAATTCATCAAATTGTCTTCCTCTAATCCCCCAAATGCCCACCTGAAAAGAATCTAGAGGGTGTGGCTATAGTCTAAGGACTTAAACATTTATGCAAATCATACCTTCTTGGCTCATCTGAGTATTGTAAAGCTGGATTGGGTATAAGGCTTGAAGACAACTAAATCTCTCATGTGTTTGGAAGGGGAATTTGAAGATGGTGGTGCTTTTAAGTTGGTTAGAGGTAATTGCCCAGGGTTCAGCTTTTCTGCTCAATGCCTTTTCTTCTATGTGATATTTTGTGCTTTGTATGAGCATGAGTCCTCCTTCTGATCACTCATCAGCTAAAACAAAAGTTACAAGCATAGCAGCACTCAATCCAAATAAGAGAGTTCCTAGAACTTTCCTTCCCCTTTGGTAGCAAAGTCTAGAGATATTGCAAGTGATGAGTTCTTTTCCATCCTGAGTTTTTGAGAGACTTTGAGGAACTACATCACAATTCCTGGTATTGTTTGAGTCCCCCACGGCCAGGCAACATACTTAAGATATACATTTCTGTTACTTCCAAGCCTTTAGTATTGGAGTCATTCATTACTATACACTCCCTTATATTCTGAGCAATATTCCATTATGTGTGGTTTGTTTGTGTAAACATTTTATTTGTATATCTGTAGTCAATGAATATGGCTCTGGATTGTTATATTTCAAAGAGACTCAGCAGCAAGAGGCAAAGTGAAGAAGAAAGTAAGATGGGGGTAAAATGATGAAGCTGGGTAAGAAAATCACTGAGATTTTCCTGGAGAATGCATGTCTGGCATTGGAATTTGAAGGGGGAAAGGGATGTCAGCAGCATTTTGATGATTCTGCCAAAAAGAACCATCAGTGAGGAAGCTGTGGGGTTTCTTTCCTGTTCTACAAATGAGACTACTAAAAGTCAGATAATGAAAGTGACTGAAAGGCTTATAAAGTTACTAATGAGTAAAGTCAATATTACTTAATTCTCTGAGCACAGGCTGAGTGGTCCAAAGCATTTGGAAAGCTGCTGGAGAACCAACCGCATCCTCTGCTTTGTCCTCCCATGATTCCTCATTCTTTTGCTTCTCCCCTTCTTCTTCCTTTTCTTCTTCTTTGTTCCCTTGTCTCTTCCTCCTTGCATCCTATCTTCCTTCCTCCGTTGTCTTCACTCTTTTTTTCTCAACTCACATATGAATTATTGAATCTGTTGCTGTGTTTAGTGCCCAGCATATGGATATATTGAAACATGCCAATCTCCTAGGATCAGACCAGTCACACAGAAAATATTTGTAAGAATACAAACTCTTAATAACTTTTTCAGGAATATGTTACTCTTATTTATGCTCAGTAAATTGATATTTCTGTTATTGTTGGTGATTTATCTCCAAGGGAATTTATTAGCCTATCAGACTGTTTCATGAAGGGCAGCCTGACAGTCCATCTCCTAAATTCTGTCTTTTCTAATTAAGAGCAAGTACTCCATCTCCTATCTCACCCAGTCTCGTCTTTTCTTCCTCTTGGTATTTACTGGGTGATTTGGCACTTAATCATCAGAATGTTCTTCATACTTTTTAAATGACATTTCAAATTTTGCTCCCACTATTAGACAAGCTACACCACAACTGTAGCTGCTGACTGTATGTTCATATGCTACAGAGTTGGGGAATAATTAATTATTGATTTGGTAGGAAGATTCATATAACATTTTCATTCACTGCTTTTTAAAATATTTATTTTTAACTTTAATTTTGTGCACATGTGTGTCTTTGTGGGTACGTGCACATGAGTGCAGATACCCACAGAAGACAAAAGTGAGCATCAGATGACCTGGAGTTGGAGTTATAGGCCTTCTGAGTGTGCACTGGGAGTTGAACTTTTATTCTCTGAAAGAGTAGTGTGCTCTTAAGTACTGAGCCATCTCTCCAGGTTCTTTGATCTCCACTTTCAGCCATGTATTGACCAGGAAGTATCAATTGATCAACATGTTATAGAAGCAGAGTAAAATCCATTCATGCTGCTCTGTTTGGCCAAACCACCGATTATCTTTTCAGAACAGGTATGTACAACCTGAGTCTATAACCAAAAATTCCCATCCTCCACAAATGCCTTACTTCCTTCTCCTGATGGTGTGTGGTTACAATCCTCTGACACAAATGTCTTAAGAAAGAAAGAGTTTATTTTAGCTGATACTTCTTCAAGATACTATCCATTGGGGAAAGGAAATCACAAAGTTAGGAAACTTGAAGAAGGTGGTCATATTACAACCACAGAGAAGAAGCAGAGACGACTGTACAAGCTAATGCTTAGCTAGCTGATGTTCTCCATTCTAGGCATTGTGGGATTCCTTGCTCTAAGTATGGCACTACCCACAGTGAGCAATCTCACCATCTTATTTCAGAAACATAACCCCTTCCAACATGCAGAGAGGTAATTCTAGATTCTGCCTGGTACAGAATGAACACTCACAATCACAACCAATATATTCAATTTAATTTTGGAGTGGAAATCTTTTTTGCTGCCTTTGCTGCCCTGGATTCAAATTGACGAAGAAGTCTGAAACATTTCAAATCATGTAAATTTATAGCCTTGCTTCATGATATTTTTTTGATAGTTTTTAAAAGTTTTGAATTTCATTGACTGGGTCCTTTAATGTATTAGTCATGTCGAGACCCTCTGTGCCTCTTCCTCTGTTTAATTTTATCCATCTTTTTTTCTTTTCTCTGACTATTTTTCCTCTGATCCAGGTTCTCCCTCTAAAAGGGTCTGTCTTTTCTATTCCTTAGCTCTGAGCTCTGATCTGTAATGGATTCACACATATCTAGTCACAGACAATCTCCCCACTCCGAGTGACCCGTTAGGGGATACAGGGAGCAAAATGAAACCTGAAGTGATAGCTCCAGGGATACAGTACTTGCTGCATAAGCATAATGACTACCATTTAGATCATCTATGCAAGTGCAAGGTGGGTGTGGAGGTCCACCTTTAACCCCAGCACTAGGAGAACGGAGATCAGATCAACAGGGCAACCTGGCAAAGTAATGAGCCCAGTTGTATCAATGAGATTTTAGTTTAGTGATAAACTAAGTTTAGTTTAGGACTCTGTGTTGTGCTCTCCCAGCTGGATTCTTCACATGACAGCCAAGCTTCTCTGTCTTGCATTCTTCTCCAGCATGGTGTCGTTCCTTTTCTACACACACACCCAGCATGACAGATTTCCCCCTCCTCCTTCCAGTCTCAAGCCCAGGAATCCTAAAGTTCCTCTCCTGTCTGCCTTGCCCAACCATTAGCTTCTGGCATCTTTATTTACCAATCAGAATTAACTGGGGGCAGGGTCCCTCTGTGTCTTACTTGCAGACTCTCATGTGCAAACAATTTGGGGGACCCAAATTCATATTAGAACACAAGCAGCATTAGGCTAAACCCACTACATCTTGCTTTAATGAATAAAGTGGAAATCAATCTAGAAAGATACCCAGTGTTGACCTGGCCTTTGTAACTCATGGCTTTGGCTGCCGAGACAAACAGGTGACTGTAGACCAGCCAATCATTGTTTGTTTTTTAACCCTTGTGTACATGATTGGGGTAGTGTTGCCATATGACAGATGGAGACATGGATGAAACTCTCTGTGACACACAAAGAAACAAAGAAACAGGGAACTTGCCTATTCAGTTTCCACAGCTTCTAACATGTGAACTCAAAAAGGGTCAAGAGCTGCTTTTTTATTGACTGTCTGACATTGGAGCTGGAAGAATCAGGATAGGAAAGGAGGGATCTCAGATAAATCTAGCAATGTAGAAAGCTAGAGGCAAAGCATGCTGCTATGCTTTGTGGTTCTCTAGGGCTGTGAGTACTGTTGTGTGAATGATAGTTTGAAGTTATTGCATTGTGTTTCAGTTCATTGTATTTCCTATGTAATCTTTTAGTGTTATTGATTGTATTGTATTTCTGAATGCATAACTCAATCCCTACATGTGTCTGCTGTTCCTGGAGATCAATGTACACGTGCTTTATGGAATCAGCAGTAATAAGCTCTTACAATGATGCTCTGGTGTTGACAATCTGAGATGGAATGAGAGAGTAAGCACTTGGGAGGCTGGAGTCAGACTTAAGCTGCATGGCAAGACTTTATCTCATTCTCCTCCCTATCACTAATGGAAAGCATCAGACAGGTTACACATTTTTAAGATGGGTATAATACAGACAGAATGGGACAAAACACAAGTACAAATACGTGTCAGCTTTCCTGTCTATACATGTAGCAGATATTGCTAACCAATCGTGATATTTTTTTTTCTGGAGTCAGGGTTAGTTGCTATTTCTCAGATCAGTTCTCCTGGTGATGACTGTTGATGCTCAGACCTGTCCTGTGGAGCTGATGCAAGGACAGCCAGAAGGACTTGATCTAGTTAGGTCCCAAGTAGAGACTAAACACTGACTATATTAATTCACTTTGGTAGTGAAAACATAACACCCCTGCATATGTAGCTTAATAATAAAAAAATACACTCTTGTAGTTCTGGAGGTCAAAAGTCACAGATGAAGGTTTTTGTTTGTGCTTTATTTTTTTCTTGAGACAGAGGATGTCTTCTGAGATTCCCTCCATGACTTCTGGATATTTTCTTCTCTTTCTCTTCTGCACATCCTCAACCCTTCTTGCATATTCATGTTCATAATGAAGGAGGATAAACTCGCAGAACCTGAGTTTTACTTGGTGACCTATGCAAAGATTCTGCATCAAAATATTCACAAGCTGACATGTCATGGAGCCAGAACTGTACCTGGCAGTTTTCATGGGCCATAGTTCAACCCACTGCCTTTAATGGCACCCCACGCATGGATGCTTCTGTCAGCCTGGAGTTCAAGCTCTCAAAAAACACATGAGGATCAACATAGCAACAATTGCTGGTCAGGACAGCACTGCAAGCCCGGTCCCTGACTGTTTTGTTAGTTCAGTATATAAAGAAGAGGAGAAGAGGGGTTGGCTTCATATTAGACATAAAAGAAAAACTAAAACCAGAGGGGAAGCAGAGAGTCAAGTGTGAGGAAAAAACAGTCTGTGGATTTGGTTTCTGTAAAAAATGGTGATGTCATTCTTCCTTAATATTTCAGTGGCTCCCTATTCCCTGCAGGTTAAGACCTAAATTATTCAGCAAGAAAATCAGATCTGCTCGGGATCCTAGCCACTTTATGCTGTCTGTCTCTAGCTCCCCTCTTCCCAGCCTCCCTGATTCAGACACACTCAGTACTCAGCAGCCTCCGTCTCAGTAGACAGGTGTAGAGAGGAAGAACTGAAGAACACAGTAGTTCACATGGGTGTGTGAACTGTGTTTCTGGCACCTGCCACTTGGCCCTGCCACTTGACAACAGCCCTGTCATGCAGTCTCTCTGACTGACTGATTGATTGATTGATTGATTGATTGATTGATTGATTGATTTTGCAGCTAGAAGAGTCAAGTTCTGATAATATATTTTTCTTCATCCAGGAATGCCCATGAAGATCTAATAGGTCCATTTAGAAGGGAGCTCAGAGAAATCTAGTACATGATACTTTGCCTGTCTTGCAGCAGCCGTTGAGACAGAAAATAAAACAGCAAAGTAAACTCAGGTGAGAAGTCTCTGGGAACACCAGAAAACTAACACCAGAAGGTGCCTGGCATCCTTGGGAGGACTCTTGTTTTTCATTTCTTTGTTACTTCTCAGATTTAATGCCCACCCCAGGTGTTACCAAACACTTCTTTCCTCTTTTCTCTTCTGCTATACTCAACCAGGAGTGGTGAATCAGACCTTGAAGCTTTAATCAGCTTCTCCTACTTTACTAATCAATAAGTGGCCGTTTCTTAAAGTGAGATTCTGTTTCCTGAAGGCAGATCTGCAGATATCCTAGGTGACCCATATGTCTTCTGACATTGCTCTATTCAGAGATGACTTCTCAAAGAAACCAGTATTAATGATGTAATTAATATGAAAGGCTACCGTATATATCAAGCAGGTCATTAAGGCAGAGGTGGGGATGCAGCCATTTATATTAAAGATACATGTTATGGTCTGTACCCAAGCAATAGGAAAGGCACGGCTAAGAAATCTGGATTTTCAACCATGCTCTGACATTTTCAGTTCCTGCAGACCTTCTTCTTGTTTTTCATGGTTGTATTGCCATTTCTGATGACTGTATGAAATGAGTTAATGAGGTGGAATTTGGGGGTGTATGAATATAAGTGTATTGTGTGTGCATGTATACATGTGTGCTTGTGCATGTGGAGGTGAACAGTTAATGCCAAGTGTCTTCTTTTGCTCTTCATTTTATTTCTTGAAATAGAATGTCTCATTGAACCCAGAGCTGCCCATTGATTAGAGTATCTGGCCAGAGAACAATAAGTAAACCCTTGTCTGTAGCCCCACCTGGAAGACACTGAGGTTTCAGTTCTCCTCTGCCACAAGTGGCTTTTAGATAGGTTTTAGCGGTCCAAACTTAGGACTTCAGCTTGTAAAGCACTTTGCTGTTGGAGCCATCCTTCCCAGTCCCTCAGGCAGATATTTTACAGAAATATACAATCAAATTCATCACAGCCTTTAGAGACCAACTGATCTAATGAGCATGGGACTGGTGGACACTGAGAAAGCTTGACTGGAGTGTACTCTTTTCTCTCCAAGAGACTCCTGTCTTCAAGGATATTTCGTTCTAACTTGTTGTATGAGGTATCTTCCTGAGGCAGATGCCATATGCAATGGAGAACTTTACCTTGAAGGGAAAGAGCTAAAGGAATGTTCTTAAGCTATTCTACTTGTGTTTAGGACTCAGGACAAGGCTTCTGTCTTTGCTCTAAGTATCAAAATCGTGCCTCTCCCATCCAGGATGTTTAGATGTAAAAGAAAATGATGTCTTAACACTATAGACTCCAAACATATCCCATAATGTTATGAGCTAGTCACATGTTTTAATGAAGCCTATGAAGATTTTTTCCTTCTTCCTTTCTCCTAAGAATAAGAATTGCTTTTGTAGTAGCCAACATGTTAAATGTTTTTAATAAAAGCTTGGAATAAAGTTAGAGGGGAACATCTTTACCCTAGGTACAAATGATATTGCCACTTGTGGAGTTTAAAATACCAAGCAGATGGAGAAATTGTAAAAATTGGGGAATCACACACTAAAGGGCCACTTTTTTGTCTATGTCAAACAGATTCTCTTAGGTTGGAGATGCAGTTTGCTGGAGGCTGCATTTTAAAAGGCACCTCCACCTAGTCCAGAGGATGGAGGCAGCCACTCCTGAGATGCATGGAGCTGCTGCAAAGGACTCTTTCCGCAGATCACTCTGCCCAGGGTGTATTCTTTTTTTTTTCTTGAATATCATTTTCATTTACATTGCCAATGGTAAAACTTTTCCAGATATCCCCCCTACCCTAAGACCTCCAACCCCTCCCCCTTCTTCCTTCCCCTGCCTCCATGTATCTGCCCCTCCACCACCAAACACACTCCCCCCCACCCCCTGGCTTCCCTTTGTTGGGGCCTCTGTTGAGCCTTTATCTGACCCAGGACCATTCCTCTCACTGATGCCCAACAAGGCCTTCCTCTGCCACATTTTTGGCTGGAACCATGCGTGCCCCTTGGTTGATGGTTCAGTCCCTGGGAGTCTTGAGGCATCTGGGTGGCTGAAGTCATTGTTCTTCCCATGGGGCTGTGAACCCCTTTAGCTCCTCTGGAGCATCCTCCAGCTCCTCTATTAGGAACCCTATGCCCAGTCCAATAGTTGGTTGCTAGCATCTGCCTCTGTATTTGTAAGGCTCTGGCAGGTCCCCTTCAGAGACGACCACGGCATCCTCCTTTTGGTATACACTTCTTGTCATCCATAGTAGTGTTCGGATTTGTTGACTGTTTATAGGGTGAATCTTCAGGTGTGGCAATCTATGGGTGGCCTTTACTTCAGTCTCTGCTCCACACATTATCTCCCTTATTGCTCCTGTGAGTATTTTGTTCCCTTTCATAGAGGAACCAAAGCACCCTCACTTAAGTTCTCCTTCTTCTTGAGCTTCCTGTGTTGGGTGAATTGTAACTTGTTGATTTTGAGCTTTTGGGCTAACATCCGCTTATTAGTGAGTGCATACCATGTGTGTTCTTTTGTGATTGGGTTGCCTTGCTCAGGATGACACTTTCTAGTTCCATCCATTTGCCTAAGAATTTCATGAATTCATTGTTTTAATAGCTGAATAGTAAGTGCTCCATTGTGTATATATACCATAGTTTCTGTATCCATTCCTCTGTTGAGGGACATCTGGCTTCTTTCCATCTTCTGGCTATTATAAATAAGGCAGCTATAAACATGTAGAGCATGTGTCCTTATTACATGTAGGAGCATCTTCTGGGTATATGCCCAGGAGTGGTATAGCTGGGTCCACTGGTAGTACTATGTCTAATTTTCTGAAGAATTGCCAAACTGATTTCCAGAGTGGTTTTACCAGCTTGCAATCCCACTAACAATGGAGAAGTGTTTCTTTTCCCCCACATCTTCTCCAGCATCTGCTGTTCCCTGAATTTTTCATCTTAGCCATTCTGATTGGTGTAAGGTAGAATCTCAGTGTTGTTTTGACTTGCATTTCCCTGATAACTAAGGATGCTGAACATTTCTTTAGGTGCTTTAGAGCCATTAGAGTTTCCTCAGTTTAGAATTCCCTGTTTAGCTCTGCACCCCATTTTTAATAGGGTCATTTGATTCTCTGGAGACTAACTTCTTGAGTTCTTTGTATACATTAGATATTAGCCCTATATCGGATGTAGGGTTAGTAAAGATCTTTTCCCAATTTGTTGGTTGCCATTTTGTCCTATTGACTGTGTCCTTTGCCTTACAGAAGCTTTGCAGACAGGCAGGAAGATCAATGGAATAGAATTGAAGAACCAGAAAAGAACCCATACTTGTATGGTCACTTGATATTTGACAAAGGAGCTAAAAACATCCAGTGTAAAAAGGAGCATTTTTAACAAATGGTGCTGCATCAACTGGAGATCTGCATGCAGAAAGATGCAAATCGACCCATTCTGATCTCCTTGTACAAAGCTCAAGTCCAAGTGGATCAAGGACCTCCAGATAAAACCAGGCACACTGAAGCTTATAGAGTGGAAAGTGGGGATGAATCTCGACCACATGGGCACAGGGGGAAAGTACCAGGGCATATTCTTATTGGCTTGTCATCCATGTCTGTACCAGATGTCAGGAGCCCAGTGGTGGCAGCAAAACAGTTTCTGCTCATCCTCTCAAACTGTGGGTACTGTGAACCAGTAACAGGTTTGAACTCTGAGTGATCAGGACTGGGATGCAGCAACTGACAGCAGGGACTCCATTCTCAGTCGCTCCAGGTGACTGAACTATCCCACAGGGGAAAGACACAAGCTGCAAAACTGATCACTACCAGCTTAGAATTTATTTTTGCTTATTGGGTATGCCTACCTGTAGGAAGAGTGTGTCCATATGTGAGTGTAGGTGGTTATGAAGGCCAGAGAGGATGTCAGATCCCTGGAATTGGACTTACAGGTACTTGTAAGCTGCCAGACATGGGTGCTGGGATGCTCTCTGCAAAAGCAGTAAGTACTCTTCCCATTGCTGACTGTTACTAGTGTGCAGAGTTGGTAAAGCCCCTGATATACAAGTCTGTGTCATTATCTACACATCTCACCTACTTTCTATGGATCTCATTTTAGTGAAAAGTTTTAGAAATAAATTATCGACTTTTTTTTAAGATTTAAGGGGTAAATACTGGGGTCACAGGCCTGCTTTTCTGAGAGTTTTGTCACCTCCTGTTTCATAATTATTTCCATTAAAATAAAGTTAGACAGGCTCCACCATATGTCATGGTATGTGGCATTCCAAATGTGGTGTTCCAGGCTGTCACACACTGTCTAGGATGTTACACAAAGTCTAGTCATGCAATAGTAATTTTGAAAGAGCCCAGAAACTGAGAAAGACACCGAGTCTTCTACAGACATATATCGCAGCAAACAGGTAAAATGTTTGAAAAGCGCAGCATGTGAGAAGTTGGAGGTTGTTAACTGGATTTTGTACAGCAAAGATACTGATAGTTGAAGCACCAGTGTGCACATGCATGAGAGAATGCACAAATATGCATTATAAGAAGACAAAATTAAAAGGAAGTTATAGGCTTTTAGTAATTATAAAAAAAAAACAAAACAATCCCACCCTTCAAGTTACAAAACTCAGAAAAAAGTGTATGCTTTATTATCTATGAACAGAAAGGTAAGAAATTGTTCTGTAAAGATGACTCAGCAAGTAAGAACATTAGCTGCTCACCCTCGGGACCTTGGTTCGCTCCTCAGCACAGACATGGTGGCTGGTCACTGTCTGTGACTCCAAATGCAGGGGATTCAATTCTCTCTTCTGGCCTTTGAGTGCAAACATGATCCACAGACCCACATGTCAGCAAAATACCCACACATGTAAAATAAAGTTTAAATAAGTTAAAAGATGAAATAAATTATAATAACATGTTTTGGCCACCCCTTTGCTTCAGCTGGATTACCCGGTGTGGTCAGATGTCTATGAAAGTTAATGGAAACCAGACCACAAAGCTCTTGCATTTCCTCTCTTGATGGCAATTAAACTTTCCTTCAGATTGTTCTCTAAACTGTGAGCATACATACTCAGGAGTATGTGCGTGTGGATACTCACACACACACACACACACACACACACACACACACACAGAGCTGTATTACTATTCCTGGGTATTCACTGTTGTTGAACATTGTATAGATATGTTTATACACATTCAAACACATCTGTGCTTGGATTTCTGTGTAATCATCCTAGATATAAATTTCAACCCAGTTAATAAAATTAGAAGGATCTTTTGGTCCCACTCCCTTTCAGAGGTCACCTTTTTTTTTTTCTTGATAACTCCTAATTGATCTGCCTTGTTTGCATTAGGTATTTGGTTTGGGGTGTTTTTTTCTTTTAAATGTAGTTTAGGAGACGCACTTACTGGTTATTATAAAATTTTCAACAACTCTCCACATAAAAATCTTCTCCTGAAAGGTGGGTTTTATTTGGAATCTTAAGGACATTGGGCAGGAGTTGAGACATATGAAATATCCAGTGTTTTTACCAAAAAAAAATAATAACTGGTTCTTATAAAAACAATAAAAAGAAAGCAAGTGCCTGTGTGGATAGTTTACGGATTCTGCATGGAAGCTTTTGTCTGAGTCTCTCGGTGCTTTTATGCCTTTGACAATATAAACAGAAGGACTGAAGCTGTTTGCAAACTTTTTCATTTTTTCTGCAAAACTCTGACCTGGTGGGGAAGAGCTTCCTAGTGCCCCTGTTTAGAAAGCAATGCTCTCTTTATACAGGCACTTATTGTCTTGGGTTTCATTTTTGGTTCAGGGGAAAATTAAATTCCCTTGCAACGGCACGATCCGCCTACCCAGGACACTTTATCTCTGCGTCGCTTTTATTTGCTATTTGTCCTTTGGGTAAAATACTGCAGGTCCATGAGGTTGTTGAGCGCATTTCAAAGGTCTTCAGGGTTCAGCCTGCTCCTTTCTGCAGGTCAGTATTTAAATAATTCCTGACCCAGAAGTCTTCTATATTCTAACATTCACAGAAAAGAAAGGGGGAGGGGAGTCCCAGGGAGAGCAAGACAGCCTCACTCTGAGCTTTTCTCTTTGTGAATTGCATCATTTCAAGCACTTAAATTTGTCCCTGTGTGTTTCTCTGGAACTTACCGTCAGTGCATGAGCATATAAACCCTTTCTGTTCTTAAAGCCTCTCCCACATGGATAACAAAGGACTATGCAGACAGATTGCACAAGGTGACATTGCTTTGTACTTTTTTTCTTATTGAGGCTGGTTACCATACTGGACAAGAATAACAAAAACCATGAGGTTTTTTTTGTTTTTGTTTTTTGTTTGTTTTTGTTTTTGTTTTTGGTTTCTTTTCTTTTTTTTTTTCTTTTTTTTTTTTTAGAGACAGGGTTTCTCTGTGTAGTCCTGGCTGTCCTGGAACTCACTCTGTAGACCAGGCTGGCCTCGAACTCAGAAATCCGCCTGCCTCTGCCTCCCAAGTGCTGGGATTACAGGCGTGCGCCGCCACGCCCAGCTCAGAGTTTTATTTTTAATTCCATTATTGTCATGCTTAATAGGAGTCAGTCTTGTTGAAAATATTCACCCTTCATCTTCATTGATAATGCTTAGTTATTGTTATACAATCAACATCCAGATGTGTTCTGAGCCATTGAATGTAGGAGCCATACCAATCAGGACCTGTGAGCAGATCCTCACCTTGCCAGCTCTCCCAGCAGCCTACACTGCTCACTGGCATAGAGAACGAGTGATGTCATCAGACTTCACTCCCCGTGAGCTTGATCTGTCAGTCTGTAGTAGAGTACTTCCTTAACACATGCAAGGCCCTCAGTTCCATCCCCAGCAGCACAGTAAAACTAAATGAAACAATCAAACAGAACAAAATTGATAGCTGTAATCTAACCATCTCAGGGCTTGAACTAGCATTGTTCAAAGGATAAGTGAGATTCTAAGAGTTCCATATTGGTGCTTGTACATTCTCCTCTACAATCCAGGGGGTCATTGACTAGGTTTCCAGTACCAAGTATGATTTTCCTCTTGGTGAGGGGTTCTTAAGTCCAATCAAAGAGCTGTTGATTTCTACAAAGGTATGAATAATGCCAAGGTATATGAGCAACTACTCCATCCTTAAAGTTATCATGCCATGCTGTATTTAGGTATACATGGGAATATATATATTCCTAAGTGCCTTTTAAGCAGCCTGCCAATGTAGCAGTATCATTGACCAATATAATGTGAACATTATTTTCTCTTCTATCTTTTACTAACATACCTCATGACATTCAAAACAGTCTAGCATCAGTATTCAGAATACCACCAGATTAAGATATATATGTTTATACTGTTGACTATTATCGATGCCCAACCATAGTAGGCTATCATCCTCATCCAGATGTAGACTTTATAAATTTTCTTTTTAAAATAAAGACATTTTAGCATAAAGAGGTGGAAAATAGCATGCTGACACTCTAGGTTTTAAACTGATAGGGAACAACAAACAGAACTTAAAGATGCAACGCGTTATAGCTGCTTGGGACAAATGCTGCTGTGAGCCTTGCTTACACTTTTCCACCAAGTTATATGAGAATCACGATGATATATGAATGGGCACATGGCAGGCACACGTGAAGAATTATACAATATAGGTCCATGACTAATAACAGTACAGAGGATAGGTGATTGCAGCAAAGTCTCAGATTTGCTGAGACTGCTTTCCATATTAGTAGTATATCATACTTGGATGGTAAGAAAGGATGCACAAACAAATGTATACACACACACATACACATACACACAGAGGACACATAACTACTAACATTTTTTTGTTGAATGCAGATTTTTCTAAACCTTTTTGACCGCTTCCCATCCTAACTGTGAAATTATTGAAAGCATTCTCATGTACGTAAAAGTAACACACCAAAGTCTGGCTAAGTGGGAAGTCTGAATAGAGAAGAATTCAGTTGAACAAAGTTTGAAAGAGTCTTGCTTGGTGATGACTTGGCTTATGTATTGCCTGGAATTTGTCGGAATGAATGCCCCTGGCTATTCGTGCCTCTGACACTTGGCAACCATAAGCTTGTTTTGAAAATAGCAACTGTGTCTGCTTCATTGTCCGGTTTTGCTGACGCTTAACAAGTGTCGTGTTTTCAAGGCAGGGGTTGATCCCACTCCCATTCATTTATCAGCAGCAGCTTTCAATTAAAGCACGCCTGTGTGTTCCGTTACAAGTGCCAATACATCCATTCAATTATTCACAGTCGTGGCTTTGACAACATTTATTGCTGCTGCAGATTACAGAATATAAGCCAAAAGAATACCGGGTACTTTGTCTCTATGAAAGCTACTACTTACGAAAGCTGAGCTAGAGGTAGGGAGGCTATCTCTAATGAGAAAATTGAACTAAGAAAAGATGGTCAACTTGCGAATTGATCAAAGATATAGGTTCCTTTATACATGCATTTCAGATTTCCTAACTTCTAATGTCTACTTGCCCTGCCTACTTTTCAATACCACCTTGAGAGACGGTGGCAGAGACCAGCCATGAGGCCCTGACCTGGCCTTGGTTATGACTCATACTTTATCTGTGACAGTTAATCTTCCTAGTGCTTCTAGCCTAGCATTCCTCAGCTCACTTGTTCCAAGTCACTAGACCTGGCTTGCAGCATTAGTCTCCTTGTTTAGCCTCTGCAGGTTTTAACACATGGTTAATGCAGTGTTTTTCCGTGAACATATTTAATGTGTGCTTTTATTCATGAGAACATGGAAGGCAGTACTCCTTGAAGGTGCAGTCTATCTTCTATCTAGCATCTCAGCAAGTTCTTGATTCACAAACAGAGAGGATTGAGCCAGCCTGGGGTACAGGACCGTCATGCTGAGTACATAGACATTAAATGCAGCACCACAATTAAACAGTCCCTGCTTGTTCCTACTTGCTTTTCTTCTCAGCAAGTTGATTTTCTAAGAAGCAGCCATGGCTGGTCACATTAGCCATTAGCATTTTGATTCTGCTTACTGATGTTCTCTGTGTGTGTTAGGGGGGAAAATCTTTGTTTCCTATGTGGAATTGTCTATCATACTGATATGCATTTGCCAGGAGGACAATGTATATAGCATTCCTTTTTGGTTTTGGTTTTGTGGATGTCTGTTTTTATATTCATGAATGTGCTATGTATAGATTCATGTGTACATGTGTGCATGTGTATCCAGAAGTGAAAAGCTAGCCAAGTGTGGGGTTCCTCAGTTTCTTTCCACCTCATGTTTTGAGACAGAGTCTTTCTCTCCGACCTTGGAATCACTAATTTAGCCATCATGATTGGCAACTGAGCCTCAGGGATCTTGCCATCTTTGCCTTCACAGCTCTGCAGCTATAAACATACCACCATGCCCGGACTTTGAAAGTAGAATCTGGGCTTAAACTCAGGACCTTATGCTTTTTGGTACAAGCAATTTACAGATTGAGCCATTTCCTGAACCTTCCTTTGTTTGCTTGAACTCAGATTTAATCTTATCTTCCACAACCCCTGGAAGCTTTGCTCACAATATTGATAAGGTTACTGCTTTCATCTTTTGAAACTATTGGTTGTGGAAGATGGGTCCTAGGTGTCAAGATCACACCAATCATCAAAAATATCATCAGTCTTTGAGGCAGATGATATAGGGCTTCCTTATACACTTTCCATCCTGTACACTCACGTAGGCCTCTGGATCTATTAGAAGTTCTCTCCTATACATGTACGATGTATCTATACTATAGGACTCCTATACAGACAAAATCCTGGGGACCATGATGGACTTAGCAAATGGAGCATAAATAACTTAAGGTCCATGAAGTCTATTGTCAATATCTACTATAACCCAAAGTTTCTCCTCTCAGATCTTCATACAAAGAGATAGTAGGACTGAAAGGACATATTCTCCAAGAGAGAATTGTCTTTGAAGGCTAAGACCCGGACTTTATCAATGTAAAAACTAATAGGCAGCTTCAATAAAATAGATGATGGGTTCAACTATTTGCCTCTGTGAAGACCAAGATTAGAGCATCCCTTGGTGATAATGTTTCATGATACATATTTATAGTAATCATAGATAAAATCATGCTTTCTACTATAGGGCCAAGAATAAGGTTGATTGAGGAGAGTACAAGATCAGCTGTTATAGAGGAAGAAAGATGAGCTAGACTATGATTTTTAGAGAAGAGAATGATTAAGTCAGTAATGTCCTCTGATACTAGGAAATATGGTCCTATATAGGTTTCTTTTTTCATACTGTTGGATGGATGGACAGATGAATGGGTCAATGGATGGATGGATAGGTGGATGAATGGATGGATGAGTAGGTGGGTAAGTAGACAAGCGGATATGTAGATGAATGAAACAGTAGCTGAACCATGGACATATGCATACATACATGGTAAATGATCATATACAGCTACATATCTTTCTCCTCCTTTCCTCTTTCCTCCTTCAAAGTCAAGTTTCCATTTTCATTTCTCAAATTTCAGTCACAGATCACACCGAGTATTGCAGCATAATTCACTTCATCTCTGTTGCTAAGGGGAAGTTAGACCATGTTCCCATAAGATCCTGCAGATTGCCCTTTCCTGGTGTGGGGTCAGCTCACATAGGGGTGGACTGAGGACCTCTTGCTTCAGCACAAGAATCAGCTTTTCCTCAACTCTGAGAACCCCTTCCCACTCTGTGCCTCAGTTTCCTCTTTGCTGGAGGCTGCCAATGTGGTTAACACTGTTCACCACAGTGCCCTGTCTAGGCAAGCACACTGCAGAATGAGAAGCATGTCTAGGGACAACGGACACATCCAAAGTTCTAATTGTCACGTTCTTTCTGTCTGAGATAGAGTCTTACTATGTAGCCCAGGATGGTCTGTAGCTCCCTCTATCCTAAAACTGTGGTCCTTAGTTTCCTTAGTGCCAAGCCTAGCCTTAGTCTCCAAATGCTACTGACATGGGTTCCCAATTCAGGTATTCAGTTTCATCATCCTTTATACTTGTTCTTCAGACTCACTAAAATATTTATGAATTAAGAGATTTTGGGGGGAGGCAGATAGATACTACCAGATTGTTTCATCATGGCTTTATTTTTTCCCTTAGTGTCCTTAGAAGCCATTTCCCTACATATTTGTAATTAGATTTTTTTTTTATCAGTGACGGTTGTAAACCAGAATAGGGAATGTTAGGTTTAACTCTCTGCAATGGTGCTCAAAATAGAAGTTTTATAAGTAACTATGGCTCACTCAGCTAAAATTAAATGTCTGGGTGTTTCAAAATGTTTTCTATCTAGAATTTCAATATATTCCCTTCTGAAACTCACAAAGAAAACTCTGAGAATTATCACTTTATAGCACCATTCAATTTCACAAGTTGCACAGACTTAGAATGCTAGTTGTAGAAATAGGTTACAAATAACTAAAATAATCTATGACATCAAAATTCTTACCTATAGATGTTCGGATCAGAGAACTACCACTCAAAGAAAGCCACAAATATGCAAAATCCTCTATGTTTATGGCACTCTAGGAGTCAAAGAGCAAGCCCAACCTTTGGGGATGCTATATGTCCTTGTGTTTTCTATGTGTACAATCCCTTAGTTACCTTCAAAGGAAAAGCAGAATCCACCTCTGAGATTTAGGTAGGTATGATCTGAGACCCAGAAAGTCAGAGAAC
Source organism: Apodemus agrarius (assembly GCA_964023405.1). Lineage (NCBI taxonomy): Eukaryota > Metazoa > Chordata > Mammalia > Rodentia > Muridae > Apodemus > Apodemus agrarius. The sequence goes on along the minus strand of OZ030015.1, from coordinate 7,690,662 downwards.
TCTCTTCTTTACCCTGTTTCTGTAACCTGACCATGGGTTGTAAACTCTGTTTCCCCACTGAATAAAGTAAATTGAACAACAACAAAAAAAAACCCTGTGTGACTCCACATACACAGTGTGTGTGTGTGGGGGGTATATGTGTTTGATTAGAGGGAAGAAATATATACATATACATATACATATACATATGCATATACATATACACATACACGTACATACATATAATTAAAAAGAGACAGATAAAAGAAGAGAAAGGAAAAGAAAGAATTATGGATTCTTACCAATATCATGTGTAGTGTTTAGTGAAAAGAAAGAAGAAAAAGAAAAAGAGGTCAGAGGTGGAAATTGGTGGCATAAGATGAAAACAAGGGTTAAAGGAGAGCCAGTAACACAGAGAGGATGAGGTTACATCCTAGGGAGGTCCATGCTGAGACTCTGTCTAGAAGGGTTTCAACAATGAGTGCTTTTGAGCTTCACAGGAGACGGATGGCAGCACCATCCACTCCTGTATGTGTGACTGTGGGCAGTTAAGTCTCCTGGGATCAGAGACCTGACTAGTCAAGGTCACAACAATAACTATTCACCATGTGTATGAATGGCACCATTCCTCAGGCTGGATCTTAGACTGAAGGAGCAGGAGTCATGGTGAGCACCCACATTCTTCTCTTTCTGACTCCTGGATGTGGATGCATTGGGACCAGCTGCCTTCTAAGGTTCCAATGTTCTACATTTTTGTATTGTAATATCTATTTTACTTGGCATATAATAAAATATCTCTGTCTTATCATGTATGTGTGTGTGTGTGTCTGTGTGTGAGAGAGACAGAGACAGAGACAAAGGTCCTGTGACATACTTTATGTGCAGAGGAGGGGATAACTTATACAAATTAATTGTTTCCTCCTACCTTGGGCTTTCTGGAGATAGAATTCAAGTCACCAGGCATATGTCTTCCCCTACTGAGCCATCACCACTCTGGCCCTAATCTCTACATTTAGACAATACACATCTCTTTAACTTGTAGTTATTTGATTTGTATTTTATTTTTAAAAAGCAAATATTTTTTCTTCCTTTGTGAACCAATTACTTTGACTAGGGCTTACTTATAGGATACTGGGCTATCAGTCCTCATTGAGTAGTGAAGCCCCTCCATCCTCCATGACAGTATACTGAACGGTCCAATCTTATACAGGTCTTATGCTATGATTTTTTTTAATCAAGTGTATCTCTGTAACATTGCTCAAATGCACTTTCTACACGAAGAAGCTATGTTGTTTGGATTTTATGTTTTAGTTTGTTTCCACACTACATTGTTTGCATACTTAGCCACTAGACCAGAGATGAGTGGAAAATAAATCCTATGCCATGCCCAGGGCCCATTTCTGAGTTATGAAGTCCTATATCATCACTGAGGTTGTGACCCCCAACATGAAGAATGCTCAAAACTCATGATAGAGGATGGACCTGTGCTCAGCCCTGTGATATCAGGCTCCATACCCAGCTGTGTGCATGCTAGCTGCTGTCAGTTCCCTTGCGTCCCCTGTTGCATTTCTGAATACAGCTTGTGAGAGGATATAACGTGGGGGCTTGCGTGTCAGGAAAAGATTTGGAAGTAAAGCCTGGAGCATGTGGTATTAAGCACATCTCAGCTCTTAACATTTCAGCTTGTGACAAAGCTGTAGGAGAAAGCAGTCCGAATCATTAAGATCAATTATTTAAAACTCATAATTCAGTCCAAATTAAAGATTTAGTGCAACAAACCGAAAAACAAAATACAGGCACAAAGGAAACATGTTAAAGCTCTGCCATCACCATTTGACAAGATGTAACTGGGTCATGTGACAGAAAGAAATAAACATTAAAAAAATCCAAGATGTCCTGGAAGAGAGGTCAGTGTTCAGTGGGGTGAGTGTGGGCATACCTGCGTGGGTGGGTGGAGGGTGGTGGGTGGGGGTGGGGGTGAGCTTCCTTTGGTCCTGTTCTCTGTTTTGCAGCAGACACTCTCTTGCACCTTGTAACAAGTATTTCCTGGATCTGAATTCTTCCTGAGAATGAATACTTACACTTTTCAATCCCCAATCTTAGACTCTTGGTCGTTAGACAGAATGTCAGGGCCACTGATTCTGACATGGGTGCAAAGGAGTCAGTTTGTCTTCTGAGCTGTAGGCATCCTGGCTGTGTTTCTTAGTAGATATGAGATCTTAGAGACAGCTACTGAATACTGTGAGCCTCAAATACCCCATCTGTAAAATGGGTAGAAGAAAATAATCCCTCTCATTGTTTTACATGGAAGCACATTTCCTAATAGCCCAGCACCTGCTGTTCTATCTCTGGTATTGCTTTGTGTTGACCTTGTGGTAAATGCCTCCTGGACCCTTGAACTTTGCTAGGAATGAATTGTACTCTGTCTGTATATTTGGAGTCTCTGCTGCAGGCATTAGTGAAACTCAACAGAGCCAGAATTCCCCCCACCCCCGACTACCCTCCTGCTCACTGTCATCAGGAACAGCCAGTGACCCCAGTGGTGGCTACACTTTACATTCAAGTTGTTGTTCCCAGGCTAAATCATTTCTATCTTCCCCGTCCCAGTGCCTAACATGGACACTTCCAATTCACAGGAAGGCAAAGCAGATAACTCCAGAAGATCAATCAAGAAGAATCAGGCATCAGTTCGGGAGAGCTACATTTCCTTACCGCCCTCTCGCCAAAGATTTCCCTCCCTGTGTATATATCTGGGGAGCTGTGAAAATTCAAAGTCATATAGAAAATTTCCTACCAGGTTTGAGAAAAACAAGAGACTAATCAAGACATAAGAGGGAGAAACCGATACCCCGGGGGGTCAAATGTTTTTTGTTTTGTTTTTTTTTTTTTAGCATGGACCTGGTCCTGAAACTCATCTTTAGGCTGCAGTTCTCATCTAAAATGACAGCAGGCTTTTATCACCTTCCATAAACCCAGACTCAGCTCTTGTTTATGCAATGGATGCCCAGTCCCTCAATTATGCCATGAGAGGCTGAAGGGAAAGATAGATACAGTTTTTTTATTTTTTATTTTTTTGCAAAATCTGTTTCTAGAAATCTCCAATAAACTGAAAGAGTTGAGCACACAGAATTTTCTGTTGTTTCTGCAAAGAGACAATTTGTTACATGGAAGCTCATTTGCTTATGTGGAGTAAATACCGCTTCAGACCCAGTGGAGATTAACACTCGCAGACGAGATAGATTGAGGAGGAAGAGGCATAATGCCTCACTGTTACATTTACTGTGTTAAATATAAAGTGGGAATTGATGAAAAATTTGCTAGAGTTTCCCATGTGAGCCTAAGCGATGAACTGGGGTTTATTTGCCATCTGGCTTTTAAGCAGGAATTTTTTTTCTTGTTGTTGTTCGTGTCAGAAAAATGGCACCTTCAGAACTATTGCATTACAGACATCTGTTCATCAGACCTTTGCTTGGATGAATTATTCAGAATACGCTTAAGGTTGTACTTTACCTGACATATGGAAATATGAAGCTGCACACACAGTGTCGGCATAGATCTGTCTACATAAAATCAGGTGTCATGCTTAAAGCCTGGAGTGTTGGAACATGGTAGGTGGCGCTTTAGCATGTGGGATATTAATTGCTCAGCCTGCTGTGACTCTTGATGCCTGTATTTCTAGAACCCAGTCTGTGGAATGCCATGTGATTATTGGATTTTGTATTTCTTTCCTTTGCTTTGTGTTCACTATAACCTTAGGATAACAGTGGGAGCGTACCCTTAGTGAACATTCATTCAGTGGCAAAACTGTTGGTGAAATAAGCAAAGTATACACTATCAGAAGGAAAATGTACCTGGATACATGGGAAGTCTCCAGAAGATGATCTGAATGGAAGTCAGGCTTCAAAATCCCCCTTTACACATATACCATCAGAACATTATAGCAGAAATGAGCACTGTATATAGACATTGGACTTACTTAATACATTGTTTTCATTATTTCTCACCTACCAAACCCTTCATCCATCTATCAATCACCTACCCACCCAACCAGTTACCTATTTACCCACACTATCCATCACCACTGAGCCACCCATTTACTGATTCATCATCTTCCCACTCAACTCTGAGTTGGGCCATCAACCCATGCATCCTTCTACTTACCCAGGACCCTACTCCAAGATGCTTCCATCAGCCTACTCAGTGACCCATCAATGTACTCTCCGATTTACTCACCTATCCATCTATCTATCCAGAATTGTTAAATACTTCTACTTGGGCTGGAGAGATGTCTCAGCAAGTAAAGTGTTTTCTATGAAGACTGATGATCTAAATTTAATCCTTGGAGCCCATTATGTGCACACTCACATACATACAAACACAGATTAAATAAGCATATGTAAAAATGTTAAAATAGTATATGTGTGCCAAGTACTGGAGTATCCTCCTCCCCTATGCTGCCATGACCATATAGGAGAAGAGCAGACTAGCAAACTCAAGGAACCTCCAAGACCAATGAATATTTCAAATTAACATGAGTGCTCCTACAGGAGTCTGTCTAAGTTAAGCCTGGCACAATATCAAAGAGTTCCCAGAGGAAGATACTGTGAAGCCACAATAAATAAAGATTCTTGTTTGTCAAAGAAGATGGATGAGCCCTTCAGATGGGAAGGAAGACTGCAATGTCCTGAAAGTTGGATCAGAAGGTCCCCAGAAGTATTTCCCACTGCTTAGAAACCATTGAAGCCGGGGCCTGATGCTTTAGCAGGCAGGAAGGCCAGTGAGGAGGGAAGAGGCTACTCAACATCAGTTGTGGGAAACAAGTAAACATTCCAACAAATGGCAACCTGATTAAGCATTTCAAAAGATCTTTTATGGCTGCTCTTTAGTGCCCTTTGTGTTTCAGTTTTCCACCATGTTAGCAGTCCACCAGTGTCAAAGAATATAGACATTATGTAATGAAATAATTTCTGAGAGGTGAAGTCCTTGTGAGACCCAAAAAGACAGCACACAACTTTGTCCAGACCCTGGGGAGAAATTCATTGATCTTCATAACCTTTTATGACAATGTTCCACAGGGTTGGGTGCTCTCATTATCAAAGAGATAAAAATATACTTCTTAGGATGCCTTTTTAGGGTAGAAAGAAGTGTCACTCTGCTGCCTGATTGGATTTGGAACACTCTTATTGGCACAGGGTAGTCTCAAACTTGGAATTCTCCCTCATCTTCCTAAGTGTTTAGGTTACAGATGTGCATCACCACTCCCAGATCTAGGATGTCTCCAAGGGCAGAAGAGCAAGTCTGGGTGACAGAAAAAAAGTTAGGAACAAACCTGGGCAGAAAAAGATTATAGATCGACCCTCCAAGAGAAAATGTTTACTATTCAAAAGAGGATAAGACCATTCAGAGGTCAAAAGCCACACTCAAGGTCTACAGCCCATATGGTCATATCATAGTAACGCCTACCTAATGTGGGGCACAGACAGGGATCTTTGCATGTGTAACCGAAATATTCCATTTGTCACTTCCCTTCCCAGAAGTTCAGTTCACTCTTCCATTATTTTGTAAATGAAGACTGTGTGTCTAGGAATATGTGCACATGTGTGTAGCACTTATGTACCAAACCAACACACTGCTTACATTGTTCCCGGGCTTCTGAGATCTAGACTATGTCCTAGCAGCTTCCCCAGGACAGATGTTCTGTACAAGGCTCGAATGCAGTTTATGAAACCCATCCATCTCAGTGGTATGATCGCCATGTCAAAGCAGCTGCTTTGGCCCCCTGAATTCTCCTTGGTGTTTTCTCCTGGGGACCCTGTGCTTTGTACCTGCTGGGAAGGACAGCTTTCCTTCTTGAAGACACTTTTGGTATCCAAAAAGCTTGAGGAGGGGGAAATCAACATGGCTAATTTTGTGAGAAAAGAATTATCTCATTCTGTGATGGGGAAAGATTCTATTCCACTTTTGTGCAAATTCCCCTGCTTGCGATGCCCTCAGACAACAGAACAACAATTTGCTGGATAAACAGAAACAGTAGGAGAGTGCCTCCCTGGCAGCTAGTCTGTCAGAGGTGCTGTGCTTGTTAGCATAGTGGAGTTAGAGGAAGCCTTCAAGTTGTAGGAAAGTGAATTACTTAATAAGCTTGGTGGAACTTTCTTCCCTGGGAGTCAACACTATTAAAACAGAAAAATTCAATAAGGCGATTTTGCAGCATTAGCATTTTGTACTTGAGCTTGCTGTTCAAACCCGGTCTCTTTACCCACTTTTTGATATAATAGTAATTGTTGCTTAGCTGTTGCTTCCTAGCTTCCAGATGTGAGGGTCACAGGTTTTTAAAGAAGCCATTAGGTTACCCTACAGCATTTCAAAGCACACAGCTAGTAGATTGAACTTCTGTTTATTCATATTTCCCCCTGGCACTATTTCCCCTCAACAACACCAACCAAATGTAAGGGAAATAACACAGCAAGTTAATGTCTCATATTAGAGTTCTTTTCACAAGTATCTGTGAAAAGTTCATACTCCATGGATGAAAACAATACCTTCAACACACAGACCAAGCCAGCTTGTCTACACTGTTTGATTAACAGCCAGGGCCTATGCCTGCATATTAATTCTTTAGGTCTCTTGTATTCCGTGGAAGTATAAGTCTACGTGGCTTCTCTGAGACAGCACCAACTTCCTTCTTGTACCTCCAACATGGATGTTAAAAAAAAAAAGTTTTGTTTGTTGTTTTTTTAAGTGTGGTTGTGTGTGTGTGTGTGTGTGTGTGTGTGTGTGTGTGTGTGTGTGCCTGCCTGAATAAAGTACCTATTGAGTGAAGGAGAGCATCAGATTTCCTGGAGCTGGCATTAAAGGCAGTTGTAAGCTGCTGAATTGTACTCAGGTTGTATCCAAGAGCAACAAGCACACTTAACTACCAAGATAGCGCCCCATACTCCTCCAGAAGCTGAGCTGTTTAAGAGTTGGGCTGCAAACTTGCTTTGGAATGTTCTAGAAAAAACAATACTGTAGCTTCCTCCTTTCAGGCAACCCACCTTCTCCATTCTGAAACAGACAGTGAAGCCTCAATTGCTGCTCCATCTTGCAATAGGCCACTTGTCTTCTTTCTCTGATTTTATGTATTTCCTTTTTTGCACTATTCAAGTTGAACTGAATACATTCTGCATGCTAATCAAGCTCTAGGCTGACATCATATCTCCAAGCCTTGGATTTGTGAGACAGGTTCTTTAAATGTTCCCTTCATTGTCTTTGGACTTTTTAATTTCCTTTCCTAACCTCTCTATTGCTGGGATTACAGGCATGTGACATAATGTCTAGCTGCTTCATAAGTTTTATTAATTGCATTTTATTAATTTTTATTTGCTTAGATTGAGCGTATACCATGGCACATGTGTGGAGGCCAGAGGACAATTTGTAGTAGACAGGTAAAAGTAGGTTGTCAGGCTTGGCCGCAAGCACTTTTACACACTGTGCCATCTTGCTGGCCTCATCTTTATTTTTAATGCCCCTATGAGGATCACAATTAATATTGATGTATCAGAGGAAACGCCAGTGCCAGGCTGCAAAGATACTCATTCCATGGGCAACTCCCCAAAATAGTTGATAAGCTCCCCAAATATCACCATGTGGAGCAGAAAGATTAAATATTTATGTGTGTTCGCTAGGGTAATAAAATTGCATTCAATTATGTCTCAGGCACTACCTAATGATTGTTGAAAACTCAGTAATAACACAAAAACTCATAAAAAATACAGAATAAACAAGGCTGGAAGAAAATTATGGGAAAATAGCCTCTGGCTTGTGGAAATGGGACTTTATGTTGAAATAATTTGAAATAACAGTATATGCATAAAAAAATCAAGTGAGTTTATATAACCACACTCTAATCTCCAGAAACTTTTCTTTGTTTTATTGTACTTTACCAAGTTAAAAATAAATAAATAAAAGAAGGCTACTACGTCAGTTGGATTTACATGAAACTGCAAGTTGTACTGAAGGAACTCAGCCCCTAGGGGGACAGGCCAGCTTTTTCTGCATCTCTGAACTCTTGTTGGTTAGACAGAGCTCAGCTCAGAGTCAGGGTTCTTTTACTAATTGCAGAAGTAAATGAAGAAATGTACTTCTGTTTAATAGTTCTACTCCATCCCTCTGCTCTAGGGAGTTGCAACAATGGGTGATGTTGGTTACACTTAACAATATGTGAGGATAGTGTGTGTGTGTGTGTGTGTGTGTGTGTGTGTGTGTGTGTTTTCAGGTGTTCTTGCCTGAACATGTGGTTTAGAGTGAATATCTTCCTCTGTCACTCCTCACCTTGCATTTCAGTAGGTAAAGATTATTTTCACACAAGCACACACGTGCGCACACACACAAACAAACACACATAGTACCAGCAAGCTTTCAAGTTCCACTTGTCTGTTTTGTCAGTCCTAGAGTTATAGATATATGCCACCACACCCGGATTTAACATAGGTGCAGGAAATCTAAACTCTGGTCTTTATGGTTGCACAGCAAGCACTTTACCTGCTGAGGCAACCCTCCAGCACTGACAGCATTTATACTTGGGGATGTCTTACTGACGGTGGGGTAGAAGTCAAGAAAGTTGATCCATCTTTTACAGTGTTCAAGGGGACCCCTTTGCTCTATAGAATGTTTACAGAGTTGAGGTTATACCATCTACCTGTCTGTCTATCTATCTATCTATCTATCTATCTATCTATCTATCAATTATCTGTTTATATATCTGTCTACACATACAATTAAGATATATACACATGTACATACAGAGAAGCATTGCATCTAGCTATCATGAGCTTCTAAAAATGGCACACATTGTTAAGTAATTTTTTTCATCTCAGGGCCCATCAAACTATCTTCTTCCTTGTCTTCAATGTTCCTTTTCTAACCTTCCTCCTTCCCTCTCAGAAGACTCTTGAAGTCATGTTGGTCTATCATGGAGAACTCAATATAATCAGGTATACCAATTGGAAGATTCCTTTGTTCTTGTGGGTGATGGAGTAACAAGTTCTGGGAATTATAATGTAAACTTCTTAGGGAATGTTGCATGTGGCTTTTTCTGGGAAGACATGACACAGAAGTCTATTCACTCCAGATCGGGGAGCTATCCAGACTAAAGTATTGATCATGCCAAATTCCATCTTCACCAATTGATTGGTTAATTTGGGTTACTTGCAGGAATATGATGAGTGAGAGATCATTAATGGAACTAGAATGACTCAACAATAGCTAAGTCATCACAAACCTATCCACACAGAAATGACTAATCACTATAACTGTAACCCTGGAGTTCTCTGTAACACTTAGAGGCACCCCAACAGATTGGAGAGTCTTTTCTAGGTATCTAATTGGAGAATCTACCCCATAAGCCCCTGCCAGCAGTCATTGACTACTTCTAGAACCTTGGGGGAAGGGTCCCCTGAATCTTGCTAATTTTAGGAATTTCTGGAGACTTATATGTTGTTTACTACTTATATCTGATGACCATCCCCACTCTTACTGAAAGGAAAGCTTCATCTTACAACTTTCTGAGCACAAGGAACCTCCCTGCAGAATAGGATATTTCAACTAGGAGAGAACTGCTCACAAGGTGAGTGACCTAGGATTCTCTCTTGCTATGCCTAGGTCTGTTCTTAAAAGGCTTGTGATGGCACTAGACAGAAAAAGCATGTTGACATCCAAGCTGTGGCACTCAGGGGCTACATGGCTTTTCATGGTACAAGTACTCTTTTTATATTCTTCTCTGTAACACATGACTGAGTAACAAGTATAGAGGAGTCCTCAAGTTCACATTCATCGTAAAACATGCTAAATCTGGCTAGCTAAAATAGCCATTGCTCCTTTCCTCATTATATTCTTCATACCTGCAGCCAAAAGCCTGCTTACCTGAGGCAAAGCGTCCAGTCAAGCTGTCTGATCTGACTGCTCTCGTAAGACTGTTGTTTGCCTGTATCTCCTTTAACTAAATATGTTTAGAAAGGATTTGCTTTTTTGTTTGCTTAGCAAATCTCATGATTTGCTCCTTTCTCACAGTGATCCATGAGCAAATCTCTGTTCACAGCAAAGATGTTGTTTGGTCCTTTAATTTGCCTCTTGCCCAATATCACACAGAAACATCAGACCCCAGGCAACCTGGAACTTGGGGGAAGAAATGGAGGAATGCGGTATGTGTTGTCTGACACTACCACTGGGGGAGATGTGAACAAATGTCTACAGACTCAAGATAGGAACGTAGAACAGACCCGCAAAGACCATCACAGACCACCTTCATCAACTACTGCTCTTTTGGCTTACTTATAGAAGTGTAGATGAAAGGTGAGCAACAGGAGTATCGATCACTCAAGGGCGCTGTATCACTGAATGTTAATGCCAGTGTTGGTGAGGACAATAGAGGTTGGAGCCTTGGGGATCTCTCCATGAGTTGTAGGCAGCTCAACTGTTTATGGAGTCTCCTCTCTTCAACAGAATTCACTGTTTACATAGCCTTGCGATGAAGATTCTTGAGAGTTTACCAAATATTGTAAACTTATGATTTCCTGAGAGTTGTAAGTTGTTTATTTCTAGAAGGAGCCCCTTTTAGAACTTTCATAGTTATAAGGAACTCCCCTCCATAGTGAAGTATTCCAGTCCAGAGAAAGTTGTTCCTCTACAATGTCCTGGGAGACAGGACTCTAAGAAATCTAGGAAGGTACACATTCAAACTCATTCATGACATGGGCTAAGAAAGATCCTTAAAAGTGTCTGTGAGATAAATCACATTACAGTTCATGTACCTTATCCAAGCTTCCAGAATAACAGGGGGAAATAGGCATGGGAGGTTGTATTTCCTTTCTTCTTTTCAGTGCTACAGATAAACCCAAGGCCTTCTGTATGTGGGGTCAATGCTCCGACACTGGCTGTATGCCTAGTATCTTTTTTCTTCCTCAAAGCAGATGAGAGTTTCAACTTTATCTCTGCAATTCTGCCTTGCAGTTCAGTGTTGTGTAAAGGAAAGGAAACACGACTGAGCATGTTTTAGTCAAGGTTCCCATTGCTGTGATCAAACACCATGACCACAAAAGCAACTTGAGGAAATGGTTTATTTGGCTTATACTTCCACATCAAAGTCCATCACTGGAGGATGTCAGGACAGAAACTCAAACAGGGCAGGAACCTGGAGGCAGGTGATGCAGAGGCCATGGAGAAGTACTGCTTATGGTTTGATCCTCATGATTTGCTCAGCTGCTTATCTTTGTACCCAAAATCACCAGTGCAGGGATGGCACCACCTACAGTGACCTGAGCCCTCCTACATCAATAATTATTCAAGAAAATGGCAACAGCCTTATCTAAAGGACAATATGTTTGGGGCATTTTCTTGATTGATGTTTCCTTTTTATCATATGACTCCAGCTTCTTCTGTAAAGTTGATATAAAACAAGCAACCACAGGAGGGAAACAAGGGCTGTTAAGACTGTGCTAAGACTTTTTTTAAAAGCTAGTTTTGAACTTGTAATCTTTCTGCCTTAACTTCAGGTTGGTGTATACTACCATGCCTGACACCATTATCTTAGTATCTCCTACTCCTGAGTTTATATAAGAGAAATTATTCTACTTGAGACAAGTCTTTATACCTTTGCTAATGTCCTCTGTCAATAAGAGACAAAGAGTTTTCATTGGTGCTAGGGCTGTCAGAACAGAAAGTTGTATCCCCAGTACATTTTTTTTAAAAAGTAGTTTTTTCATCTTCTGAAGGCTGGGGACTGTAGATCAGAGTATCAGTGGGGTTGGTACATTCTATATTTTAACTCTACTAACTAGCTTCTTTTGTTCTGCAATGTCAATCATTGATATTTGTACCTTGGCTTTTAAGGGTATCTCCTTCATTTCTGCTTGGATCTTCTTGTGGAGTTCTCTTTTATGACTATCTCTTATGGTTAAAATCCCCCTTTCCATATCAATGCTAATCATATTAGACTAGTACCCTTTATGATTATGTGAATCGTGTAAATACTGTCTCCAGGCCTGGCAAGATGGGTCTATTAGTGAAGCCTTACAACCTGAATTCAGTTTCCTATATGTACATGGGGAAGGGAGAGCACTGATGCCCAGAGCTGCTCTCCTGTTTCCACAGATGGTCCATGGCACATGCCTCCACCTAATAAATAAGTAAAATTTATTTTTTTAATAAAACCCCCTATGTCTAAATAATATGTCATGAATAGGGCCATCCCCAAGAACTGCAAGGTTTATGTGTATGGGCATGTGTCTTTGTGATTGGAGGCCAGTCCCAGCGTCTCCCATCAGCCCAGCAGATGTTTTGCATCACTGAGCTCCATCAGCTTCCTTAGCTTTTTTAGATCGACTCCAGATGTAGCTTGGACTTACCTTGAACTCACTAGGCAGCAAAGGCTGGCCTTGAGCCTTTGATTTCTCCCCTTTGCCTTCACCTCCCAAGTGCTGACATAACAGGCACCCACCATCATTTCCAGCAGAAGTTTGAAGCGACTCTTTTTAATCTTGAATCTAACAACATTGTTTTATCTCTATTCTGTCTCGCTATTAATTCCTGTATACAGGAACTGTTTCCAATTTTCTTTGCAGAAGGAATGAATATTTCCCACAACTTTTGACAGATCTGCTTACATTTTTCAAACTTGAAGCAAACTTACTAGCAGTATTGAGAATATCATACTACAGGTGTTCCTCAAATGTAGGTAAATATAAAATATGCCTATGAGGTTGAGAAATACTTGAGTCACCACTAATGGTGACCCCGGGGTCAAATGAACAAGAGCAAAGATTCTGGCATATCGTGGAGATTTCCTAGAACTTTTGTTTAACCATTGCTTCCAGTGATAGACTTTCATTCCTTAAATAACTATTATGCTGGTTACTTCTTGGTTTGTTTTTTGGTTTTTTTTTGGGGGGGCAGGGGACTTTTCGAGACAGGGTTTCTCTGTGTAGTCCTGGCTGTCCTGGAACTCACTTTGTAGACCAGGCTGGCCTCTACTCAGAAATCCGCCTGCCTCTGCCTCCCAAGTGCTGGGAGTGTGCTGCCACTACCTGGCTTTGTTTTGTTTTTATGTGTGCCTACATGCATGCATATACTTAAGTGCCATGCATGTTCAAACACATACACACACACACACACACACACACACACACACACGTATATGTGGAGACCAGATTCTTCATTACATGTCATTTCTCAGATGTTGTCCACTTTATTTTCTTGAAAAAAAAAAAGTCTATCACTGGCAGGATGGCCCAGCAAGTCCAAAAAATCTATTTCTTCCTTCGCCTGTGTTTGCATGGTCAGTGCCCAGCAACTGGCCTAGAGCTCATACTCAGCCTGTTGAGATGAGGCAGTCTCCTCCCCAGACCTTCTCTAAGGGAGCTCCAACCCTGAAGTCCAGATGCCTCGCATCCTGCCCTCCACTGTCTCGGCAGGGTGCTGTCTGGCTTGCAGGGTTTTGTCTGCCAGGCCCTCTGTAGACCTGGCTCCATGCCTGGCTAGGACCAGCCCTGCCTGCCCTGGCACATTCTCCCACGCAGAGCTTCTGAGCTGGTGGTGGTTAAGTCCATTGTGGGAAACAATTGTGTCTGAAACCCACAGTGACAGCAGGCATGCAAAACTACTTCCCGTCCCTGCATGGGGTTTAATTGTATTTTCCAGGAGGGCCGATCTATTAGCAAGGTGCCGGTATCAGCTGTGTAACTTTTATAAAGGAAATACTAACGGCCCCTTGGGGTGAAGGATATTATAATTATGTATGATTTATACACCCGGCTAATGTATACACTGCAGTTCACAAGAGTGCTTTGTTTGACGTGGCCAGAAACATTAAGCAAAAAATAGTGTCACTGCCTGGGCTGGAAACCCATCTTTGGTTTTATGTCTAATCTATCCAGTGCTAAAATATTTGGAATAATAACTCTGGCTGCTGCTGTGACGGAAATACGGATATCATAAGTCCATTTCTGATTTCAGACATGTTGGAATTCCCTTCTAAAGTACCTTGCTGAGTTTAGCATATTTATCCTCTGTGGAGGGTTCTCCATGTATTCAGGTACAAAGGCTTAAAGAAATAAAGGAAGGAAGGAGGGGAGGGAGGGAGGCAGCTAGGGAGAGTAGGGGTAGAGAGAAAGGGAGAGAGAGGGAGAGAGAGAAAAAGCCCTGTTAATGACAATTTGGAGACTGGAAGGCCTTATGCTATTTAGTCTAAGATGGTCTGACTCATTAGAAGTTTGGCTGGTAAAAGACCTAACTTGGTAATGGTCTAGAACCTAGAAAAGAGAGGGAAGAAAGAAGGAAAGGGACACAGAGAAGGAGGGGTCTTTGGGACCATAAAAACACAGGAGGATGTGGTGTGAAGGTCACTCCCATCTGCTACTTAGGAGATACTTGCTAACTGGTGGATTCTCCCTTCGGGCACTGGATTTGAGTTTTCAGCTCTGGATAGAGGGAGTCACAATACCCTCATTTCATGTGATTATGAAAGCAGTAAGTACAGCTGGCATGCAGCGATGGCCTTGGTAGGCAGGAATACAGCGCATGTGACAATCGTCAGCTCTGTTCCTGCATAGCTTGGAATAGCAGATCCTTTGGCACATGACTGGTGTGGTCTCAGAGGGAGTTCTGTCCAAGGCTGCCCAGTTAACAGATTCTCAAAATCGAGGTCCTGCAGTGTTGTGGTAGCATAGGTAGAAGACCTTCTCCCTGCACCCTTTTCTTCCTCCTGGTTCTTGGAATAGGCCCCTAGTCCTCTATGCTTATTGGGTGTCCATAGAAGAGCTTTTAATGGATTCTACTCGCTGTAGCATGGGCGTGAAAGCAAGCTGCTATTCTATTCTGAGTGAATGTGTGACTAGTTGTCCGTGTTAGGAGAGAAATGAATGGGTTTAAAGGTGCAATTGCTGTGCCCTTCAGTCAATCCATACAGCATGGTGTAATGTAGGCATTCCTAATTATCTGTGGGGAGGAGAAGTCCTGAAACCATGTGCGTACACAAATCACCAAGCACTCAAAACTGTTTTATGACTATTTGTTCTATTTGTATAGATTCCAAATGTCATCTCTAGATTAACATGTAACACCAAACTGGGAAAGTTTGCAACTAAGTGATCTACTAAGCCACATATGGGAAAGCCTTGGTGGCCCAGCTTGGTTCCACCAGGAAGCAGCAGAAAGTTCTAAGTGAGGCCTAGAGGGACATGCAGTGTTTGCAGACATGCCCTTGCAGGGGATAATAGGAATCTCCTCATTTATTAAAACTCCTTTTTCTCACCATGGGGTAGAAACATTTCCTCTGCCACACACTCTGCCATGATGCCTCACCACAGACCCCCATGCTGGGGGGGCAGCCAGAAATGAGGACCTCAAAAATGGAAAGAGGAAATAGTCTGTTTTCTTATTAAACTGAATAACTCAAGTGTTTATTATAGTAACAGGCTTATCTCAGGCATTGCATTACATTAACAAAAGCTAAACTATAACTATTGTAGAGCTAAATGAAGTCTTATTTCCTTTTTCTTCCCTTCCTTCCCTTTATCTTCATGTGCTTCTTCCTTTCCTCTCACTAGAAATAATCCCTCCATGACACAAGATACGATCTATTCAAAGCTATATCTTACATTTAACCATCTCTACTTTCCTAAAAGGAACATTCTTGGTCTATGTTCATGCAAATGTCTCCATTTGCAAAGTCCAGAGGTGAGAATGAGCTGAGATTCCCTTCTCCACTTGTGTTTGCCTATCGAATCACAACAGCCTTGACCCCTGCTCATTATATAGAAGTGGAGCAGCACCCCGTGTTCCTACTGGAGCTCCCCTGTAGGCAACACATGAGCAGCCCTGTTCTGTTATTCTGAAGCCCCAGGGATCGTGTCCATGGGCTTGCACTGAACTGGGCCTTCTTTAAAGGAGTATAGCTAGACATTCCGTAAAGAAACTCAAACTCACTTTTGTTCTTGGTATCTATTTGGTAGGGACACTCATTTTTTTTCTCTGCTTTTCCTAAATCTGCAATGAAGTGGATCAAAGCTAATATTGTTCACTTTCCTAAGTACCCACTCCTGCAATCAGGCTTGCCCCCCTGTACCAGGTGAGAGTTAAGGTTTGGCAGACACACTTGGCCTTCTCTGCAGAAGGCTCTATGCACTTTGATGGATAGGATCTCCCATTGCTTCAGCAGGAGCCTCAGCATCTGAGTGGAAATATTTTAGGTCCTCGGAGCTCTACTCCTCTGCATCGCAGCAGCAGAGATTTAGCTGGCACTGGGAGAATGGTGCTCCAGGGAAGAATTCTCTCCTCTGTGAAAGATGCTGGAAAAATACCAGAGCAAGCAGGCAGGAAGAAGAGCAAAGAACTCCCCAGTCCTGGGGTCCCTGTAAGGCACCCTTTCTCTACAGGCCCATGGGGGACATTATAGGAGATCCACATGAAGAGTATTAAAGATTTACATTGTGAATTCCAACCTCGATCAATTGAACCAGACCCAGCTGGGCTCAGAACTAGGAGAGCTGAATTTGGAACAAGCTTCCACGTGATTCTGATGGCTGATCATAGTGTATCAGGCTATGGCTGGGGGGGCGTGTCCTTTAAATGGAACCACCTTAAATGCACTCAAAATATTATTAAATAGATATCTATATGTACCCCAAATTTATAACTTGTGTTTTAACTCCCTCTCCCCTTTTATAGGCACTCTTTAATGACTGAATAACTTGGGGGATAGAAATGAATGAAATATCAATTTATTTTCCCAAACGTTCTTACCCTTCTCAGTAAAACAAGGCTGCATATCACTGAGAATCCACCCTATGGGGATCAGGCCTGTGGTCTTACCAAAGACAAAATCACTCCTTGCCTTCCCGAATGCAGCAACCCTAAGGTAATGATTTCACATGTATATGATGCTAAAAAATTAATTGTGGGCATAGAAGCGTACATGAGCTTTGAATGCCAACATATTCCATCACTAAACACCTCTATTGAATTTAACAGATGTAGGCTTAGTCCTGGTCTTTAAAAGACAGAGAAAGTGTATGGAAGGGAAACAAAGAGGCAGACTAATTGGACTGAAGAATTCCTAGATTAAACATCGTTTGTCCATATAATAAGAACTGTTAAAGTTTGTTGGGTGATTCTTATTTATCATGTCAGTGATGTGGTATATTAATTTCTCCTAATTCATTCACGAAACAAAACCCTGTGTGGTAAGTATTGGTCTTATGTAAACTTTATAAACAAAAGCATTAAAATCAGTACAATTTTAGGAGACCTTTCAGCCTCATGTCCCATCTTGATGATAGTAGCCTTGGACTGGTATCTTGCTGTTGTGGTACAAAATCTGTCTTTAACACTTCTCTGCTATTTGAATGTCATCAGGCTTATTTGTGAAAGAAACAATGGCATTATTAGACCAATGACTGAAATGTTTTCAGTATGGTTAACAGATATTGCTAGGAATACATACACATACACATACACACACACACACACATATATATATATATACATATATGTATATATATATATACATATATATATATATATTCATATTCTCAAGAGAAGGACTTGACACATGGCCATGGACTTTAGAAGCCAAGGACTGCTGAGGGTCTCCTTTGCAGTCCATAAACCACTGAGAACATCTACGAGTTAGAATATGCCCAAAGTTCCAGACGTCATTGAACACAAGACGTATGTTTAGTATGCATAGCCACTTTTATTATCTGTCATTTTTTAGCTAGCTCTGGCTTTAGGATGGGTACACATCCCCATTTAAGGATATGGCTGGATCTTTGTCAAAGTTTCTTATGCACAGGCAAGGTGTGGACAGAGATCCCGAGAACTGTGTGAGATCTGCTGTTTGAACCCGAGTATCATACATTGATATAAATCACAATTGACTTGGAAGGTGGAAAGCACCAGAATTCAGGTTCAAGGGTCCAGGGACGGTGCTCCCTACCTTTCCGTGCTTCTTCATGTGTCAGGCAGCCCAAAGACAGAAGGCACCTCTTTCTGCTCTTGCATGCTGAAAATGAACAAGCAGGCAGGCCTCTTCCCAAATCAAGGCATGGCTGGCTGTCATCTCTTTATGTCCTAAACAGAGACTTTCCCCACAGCTGACGTCTTTATTTTCCTGTGTCTGTGGTTTGATTCCCTGGAGAGAGCCAGCTTTGCAAAGAGTAAAGAAATCTGACACTCCTCCACCTTCTGACTGCTCAGTAGGAATGAGTAGGTGGGTGATGCAGGTGTTGGTTAAACTCAGGTCCCATTTTAAGGCAGTATGCTTGAGACATTTCAGCCTATTCTAAGGAAGCAGAAGCATCCTCTGTTAGTTGTCTGGATGTATAGTGACAACGATAAATCAGAGAGCCAGCCAAGATTTGAGAGGACATTATGTTAGAAGCATCAGAAGGCATTTGGTTATATTTTTCATTTCCAGGTATGCAGCCCTGACATTGTCTTAGGGTGCTTATGGGTCTGACTTCTCTGTGGTCATTGTTAGTAATGGCTAACCACAACATGTCCAAATCAGGTCACTTAAGGGAACTTAAAAATCTATGGGCATTTTGTGAAGTGCATAGACAGTCCAAGCCCTGGGCTCTTAAAACAAGACATGTTCTCACTCCTAGGCCTGGAGGGCAAGAAGACAAAACAATTCTCAGAATGCAGAGAGAGCTAAGGAGGTAACCAGTCTAAACTGGGGCCTTGTAAGAAATGCTCTGGGCCCCTCTCCTCCTCCTGTACAGCCAGCAGGGAAAGGCTCCGTTAGCCCTATGGTACAGACTGTGGAACCTGAAGACTAATCAGCAACTTTTCCACAGGATAGAGTGCAATGAAGAGAGGATGACAGCAGGGTTACATAAAGGACAATATCCACTCCATACATCCCCCTTGCACATCCCTCTTCCAGCCTTCTGAGTACTAAGGGTGGGGAGTGGGCATGGAGGTAGTCACTAGCACAGACCCAACAGCCAGATAGCTTTGATTCCTGCTTTCCTTAGACACCAAGGCTCTTCAGTAAGCAACCTACTTTCGTGCAGCCTCTGTCTTACTTAATTTACTTGTTGGTCTGAGAGCTTATCTCACAGAAACAATTTAAGGATGAACAGGCTTATTTGAATTTACTGTACCATGTCGGGAAAGGGACGGTGACGGAAGTATGAGACAGCTGCTCATGCAAAGCACAAAGACATTGATGCTGGTGCTCAGCTCGGTCTTTCCTTTTGATTCACCTAAAGAGTCTGGTCCATTGGATGGTGTGGCCCGTAGTTAGGGTGGGTCTTTGTATTTTAATTAAGCTACTCTAGGAATTCCCTCACAGACATGCTCAGAGGTTTGCATCCATGATGACTCTAACTCCTCTCATGTCGACAAGGTTAACAATTATAGTGTTCATTCTCTCTCCTACACATTACTATATATTATACAATACATGTATCTAACACTTGGGCTTACTATGGCTGAAAAATCAACCTCCTCTTCTGTTCCTTACATGATATTTATTTGTAGGGTGCAACATTGAATGAATTTTATACTAACCAGTTTATTGTATCAGCCTCTTCTCTCTTCATACTGAATGTAAATTCCACAAGGGGTATGTGTTTGCAGTCTCAAGAGTTGGGAGGTGGAGGCAGGAGGAGGAGGAGGAGGAGGAGGAGGAAGTTTAGGCTAGCCTCAGATCCCTCAGAAGTTTGAGCCCAGTCTGACTATATGAAAAAAGAAGTATGTTTCTTTTTAGAAACAATGTTAGAAAACAATGTTTTTAGAAAACAATGTTTTCTATGATATGTTTTCTATTTAAAAAAGAAAACAAAGCAGTGTTTTTTTTTTCAGTGAAGGGTTATATGGTGCAGGGTACCAAAATTTGTAATTTTTGAACAATTTGGGGTATGCATCCATGGGCTCTGCCTTCTTGTACTTGTGGTGCAATTCTGTGGTCTGGGTGTTGTCTGCTGCAGGGAATCAGGCTTCCTTTGTCTGAAAGCTGTAGCAAACACACATCTAATAGGAAGGAGAGGAGTTTCTCTCCCCTTGCAAAGGAGAAGCTACCTCTCACACAGTCAGCTTTGAAATGCTTCAGTCGGGTTCCCTGGTTTCTTAAAACTAGCTTTTCAGTGCAGAGCACCTTCTGTCTTAGCATATACAAAAATAAGCAGGTAAATAAATTAGAGCCAGCATGGTTATTTTTTTTCCTTTAGACACCTGCACATTCTTGTAGGAATTCCCCCGGTGTGTGCTAAGCTGTGGGTTTTTCTGTAGATACTGGAAAGCAGTGACTGCTCCTCCTCTTCCCCAAGCCTCTGGCCAGATTTTCAAGCAGTCCCCAGTGCACTCAATACTGCAGTTAACTCTTCACTACCTAAAGCTAACTTCTCCCTGCCTCAGCTCGCCAGCTATTTCCTGTCCTCCTTTACACCCAGCACCCTTATCTTCCCATTCCTCTATCCTCACCTCAATTCCTTCTTCTCCTCTGTCCCCCCACTCCTCTCCCCTGCCCCTTCCCTTTCTCCTTCTTTCTCCTCTTGTATCCTTTTTTCTTCCTTCTCTCTTCCCTTCCCTTCTCTCTGGCCCTTTCTCCTTCTTCCCCCTCTTCTTTTAGCTCTCTAGTCCCTGTCTTCCCCATCCTTCTCCTTCCTATACTACAGATCACTATTTAGAGTTTGCATTCTCACCTGGGAGCCCTGTCGACTTCACCCTTAAGATTTCTGACTCATTAGCAGCACCTATATCTAGAGACATGTCTTCCTTTCAATCTCCAGACTGCACAGTCTTTAGAACCATGTGCTAGTTTCCTTAGCTCTGATGATCATCACTTTGGAAAATTTTCCTTTTCTTTTCATAATTGTGTAAGTCCCCTGAGCATATATGCCTCTCTTCTGTGATACTCTCTGCTGTGTCCTCCATAGTGCTAGCAGTGCTCTGGGGAGTCGGCGCTGAATACATTTATTTCATGCAACATAACAATGATAGCACTGGGGGCACACAATAGATAAAGAGCTGATGGTGTGAAAGTCAAAGGGTTTGAGTTCAAATCTGATTGTGCACAGGTGTATTTGTGCGTGCCTGTGTGCCTGTGTGTGTGTGTGTGTGTGTGTGTGTGTGTGTGTGAAAGGCAGGAATGGCTATTCTGATGTTTGCAAAGCCACTATTGCAGAGCTGATTTTGGATGTTCTCTGGCCAGCCAGACTAGCTGAAAGTGACTAGCCTGTAAGATAAGAAAATGAATGACTAAGGCAATGGAGGCACAGCCCATTAATCCCTGCAGAGGGAGGCAGAGGCAGGTAGATTTCTGAGTTTGAAGCCAACCTGGTCTACAGAGTAAGTTCCAGGACACCCAGGGCTACACAGAGAAACCCTGTCTCAAAAACAAACAAACAAACAAACAAGCAAACAAAAAGAAAGAAAAGGAAAGGAAGGAAGGAAGGAAGGAAAAAAGAAAGAAAGAAAGGGAGGAAGGAAGGAAGAAAGAAAAGAAAGAAAGAAAGAAAGAAAGAAAGAAAGAAAGAAAGAAAGAAAGAAAGAAAGAAAGCAAAACAAAAGAGTGACTGAAGCGAACATCATTCTTGACAACTGTTCTCTTTATGTGCATGCACATTCAGGATTACACATATGAACACACACTAACACACACGCATGCATGCGCGCTCATACACACACACACACACACACACACACACACACACACACACACACAAGAAATATTACAATGAAAAAACAACCAGATATTTTCACTTGCATTTCTTCTAATTTTCCCAAGCGACTGTATTCCCCTCAGGCCTTTCAGGCCCCGCCCACCTGTTCCAGATCATTCCCACCTTCTCTAGGACTCCAGCAGACTGTGAACTCTGTCGGCTTTTGCACCCCCTTTTCAGCAGATGGCTGGCTTCACTCTTGCCGTGTAAAACTGGAAGTTCTAAACGTCAGATACATGCTGACATCATATAGGCTGTTAATAAAGATGGACAGAGAGTTGTATGCTTCCCCTGGGGAGTAGACTTAATTGGATGGTGGGGAGCCTGGGCATCGGGATTTGTGAGAGTTCATTGTCATGGTTGTGACCCTGCGGTGACAGACAGATCCTGGGAGGGGAAGGAGAAAAGAATATAGAGCATCTTGATTTCTGGGGCCAGCAAATGTCCCATTGAGAGTAGAGGAAGGGACAATGGGGTCTAGGTGACAACGGATTGAGCCTAAGACACACCTGAATGAAGACCCTTGCAGTCAGAAACAAGTGTTAACTTATCACTCTCTGTCTCTCCACATCAGTTTATGTGGATAACCTTGTTAGCCCAAAGAAATTATATATTTAACTTCAGTCCACATACCTGCTAAATACATATAAACACATATCCATACACAGACGACAACAACAACAATAAGAATAAGAATAATCCTTGTGATTCAAGAAGTAGGAGATAAACAAAAGATAATAAACAAAAACAGTAAAAAAAAAAAACCCTAGAAATAGTAAAGTTTATCAGTCAACTGTGCTTGTATGTATGTATGTGTGTGCCGTAATTTTAGATTATTTAATCTTTTCTAAATTTACAAGCACACATATATCCACATGTGGAGAATTACTGATAGCCAACAAATCCCAATCATGCACAGCAGCAGCAGCAGCAGCAGCAGAACAGAAACGTTGCAATGCAGCCTGGAGAAGAACACTTGTCAGATGTCTGGGCATGCAGTCCCCAAAGCAGATGTCATCTTGTGTCGCTGGGAAGTCAAGACGCTCATGGTGCATCCGTGTGCGCAAGCTCTCATGCTCGAGTTCCAAGAAAGCAGACACGAGCCAGTCAGCAGGATGCCAGGAAAGCAGCGTGCTTGCCCCAGTCCCCAGTCTAGTGTTTTATTCACAGGTCCACATTGCAGCTCTTCAATAGTTTATGAAACACCTCCCTTCTCCTGGACATCCTGCTACCATCAGAGCAAACATATCCTAGACTTTGAAGCCAATTATATTCTTAAAAGCTTGGCTCCTAGCCTTCATCAAAGAGAGGAAAAAACAATATGCACTAAGGGTTGAATTAGGGATCTGATAGGGGGAAACACTGTGGTTATCGTCAAAGGGATTAGCTCATATTTTAAATCAGTAATATAGAAGTGAATGGTGCTGGACCCAGTGCAAGCCACAGCTGTCCAAAGATCCACAAGCAATATCCACAAGCCTCAACCAGGTAAACAACAGCCTTCTGGTATATATCAAAAACATGCTTTTTCTGTATTCTAAGCAGTTTTTGACATCATGTTTTGCTGTATTGCAAACCACAATGCTTTTCCAATGGCTAAAAAATCTAGTTATAACTGTAGCTGTGAGGAAACTGGTCTGCATGGGGCCACAGAAATTTAATTTTTAGCTTTAAAAAAAAGTACCAGCAAATTCAATTTTTCTCACATTTAGGGGTTCTTAGAGTTATACCAGCTTGCATAACTAGTATATTAGAGAATGTGTTACTATGGGTGATTTTTTTAGCACATTTATTATTTATGAAACACAGAGGAAAATAGCTAGGAATGATTATTTCAGGGAATCTCCGGTAGCTTTTATTATTATTATTATTGTATTCGGAGAAGTTGCTCCTGCTGTTTTAATTCAAACATTAAAAGTTAAATCTCTTTTCATCTCAACCTACATTTTTAAAAAGCTGCTTTAGCCCTTATTATGGAGAAGAGACACTTTGTGGAAGGAAAGATGCCCAGGATGTGGTTCTGGAGAGGGGAGTTATGGGGAATCAAATTCATTCCTGCCAACACATCTGAGAAGAAACAAGCAAAAAATAAAACCAGTCAGTCTCGGGTCAATTTCTGTATTTCTTGCTACTCTGTTTCTTTATTTCTGTCTGTCTGTCTGTCTGTCTATCTATCTATCTATCTATCTATCTATCTATCTATCTATCATCTATTTATCTATTATATATCTATTATATATCTATAATTTGTCTCTGTTTCCCCTCAGAATCTTACTGTGTTGAGATCTCCCAAAGCATGAAACCAACACCCAGTGAAGAGTCTTCAGGCCAGTTTCCCAGTGTGTGCTAGGGGATACAGGAGTGGCAAACTAAATTACCCCACATCTTCTGACTGACTGCTGAGATAGTATAGAAAACTTCTAAAATTACAATCACCCTGATTAAAAAGCGGGTAGAAAATATTACCACAGTTTGATTTTAAAATGCCCACCACAGGCCTATGCATATAAGCACTTGTTCCCCTCCTACTTCCACTGTTTGAAAAGGTCCTAGAATCTCTGGGCAGTGAAGGCTTGTTGGGGGAAATGAGTCAGTGGGATTGGGTCTTGATTTATACTTGCTTCTACTTGAAGCAAAGCCTCTTTTTGGTTGGACAGGATATGAGAAACAGCAACTGCATACACCAGCTGCCACGGGGATGGGGGGAGGGGAGGTATATTCCCACTATCAAATCTTCTCCTCTCTAAAATCCCTGAGACTGTCAGCCAAGCAATTCCTCCCTGAATAGTTTGCCATAGTGTTGAAGCACAATATAAATAAAAGAGTCTCCACAAATGTATCCATATGGTCAATATGCATATGACAAGACTGTCACTTTTCACATCAAAATGTAAATCAAAGGGCTGGAAAGATGGTTTGGTGAATAAAGTGCCCACTGCTGTGCAAGCACCAGGCCCTGATCTCAGCTTCCATGTAAAATCCATGAGCAACAGCACACATCTGTAACTCCAGCCCTTGGGGCCAAGACAGGAGGGTCCTTGAAGCTAACTGGCTGGTCACCTTAACCAAACAGCTGAGATCTATGCTCAGTGAGAGATTTCAGCTTGAAAAGTAAAGTAGATAAAGATCAAGGATAACCAACATCAACCACTGATTTGTACATGGAAACTATGAGTGCCCCCTAAACACAACCGTGAGTGCCCCCAAATGCATGTGTACACATGCAGGAAGAAGTACAGATACTATACATGCCTACACATCTCTCTCTCACACACAAAGAAATGGAATCACAATTATAAAGAGATAGGCCTTTGTGTCCACAGCAGCGACATTTATTCAAAAGAAGGTTGGTGTTGGCAAGAAGCTTTAATGGTTATGCTTGCTGATAGGAATGTGCCATGGGCTGGGTGCTCTGAAACTCACTATGTTGGTTCCCAAAGTAATGGCAGTGACCACATGTGTTTTAAATTTTTCATTACTGAGGCAAAGCTGCTAAACTGGAAGGTGAGTGGGATGCCTACGTTGATTGCTTCATGAAAAATGGTAGAAAATGCCTTTTGGTGGTTATGTGGGTCAGCAAGTAGAGAGTGACCTTTACACTAAGGCAGGCAACATACGATGGCAGGATTCTATTGGGCAAGGTATTTCTCTTTTAGGTCCTTGAAAATGTGACCCATGAAAAAGGAAAAATTGGGCTCCTGTGACTATAGACCAGCATATACCAATGTGTAAACATGCTCCCTTTGCCCGTTTGGGAGTTCACAAGTATAATTTGGTAGACAAGAGGGGTGTCTTCCTGGTGCAAATGAGCATTTACCTGCATAAAGATTCAGGGCCTTGCCTTACTTCTGAGGGTTACTTTCTGCTCTGAGGGTGCAGCTCCCATGCCTTCAATGGATGCCAGCCCTAATTTACTGTGTTCCATTTGTTGTGAACTGTGGAAGGATATTACCTTAAGGATATTCTTTTGAATATTAAATTAGAATAAATTAAGGCATGTTGCCTATTAAGCTTAAATCAGAGTTGAGTAATTGCCTTTTACTTTATGCTGCTAACTTTGTTGGGGATGTAAGGTATTTGTTTTAATTACCAAGTTGGCACACTGACTCTCAATGAGCGTGGGCACAGATGCGGGTAAACAAAAACTTTTGGGTGACTTCATGAACTTTAAATAATGCCTAATTAGGTTCATTTTATTAGTGCCCTTCCCCGATCATTACTTTTTCCTTTTGTCCAACATTGAGAAAATGACTTCAAATATTTACCTAGCATCATAAATTATTCTTGGAACGGTAGTCAGGTTTATGTTTTATTAGTGTTTAATTATGGCCTCAATACTGTGACATAAGTGATATGAGTCTGTTGTGGTGGTATCTCACATTTTACTGATGCAACATCTAAGACTTAGTAGAGAGACATGAAGTTAGTCTTCAAGAAAAGGACCCCAATAGCTGGGAATGGGACGCAGCTCAGGGCACTGAAGTTCTAAACTGAATCTGCACTTCTTAAATTTTATATTGGCGATGCAAAGTACAAAAAAGAATGCTGAATGTTAATACATGAATAGATATTTTTCTTTTTTTCTGATCTTAGTCTTGAAAAACCAATAGTCTGAAAAAAACTTCAGCTGTTTTCCAAGTAAGACCATTGGTTAATAACAGTGGAAATCAAAACACAGGATTCCACACCATTAATATGCTTTTTCATGTCTGAGATATAGATTTTTACATACTTTCAAAATTTGAATACACATAAACTATAACCCTTCCTCCCTTCATACACAAACATCACACATGAATACCATCCAACACAGTATGTAAATCTGGGCCAATTTTGCTTGAAATGATAATCAAATACAACATCTAGAAGAGTAAAGAATATAAGGATATATAACTGTTTAAAACTGCTCTCTCTCTCTCTCTCTCTCTCTCTCTCTCTCTCTCTGTGTGTGTGTGTGTGTGTGTGTGTGTGTATGTGTGTGTGTGTGTCTGTCTCTGTGTGTGATTTATCTTGAGGTTAATGAATGAGCCACATGAAACTTAAAACAAATTTCAGAATTTTCATTAAGAATGTATCATGTAGATGGTAGAAGATAAATGTCAAGACTCCTGGTGATTTACTATCTATTACGGAATTCTACTCCATAATGCATTATTTAATCAAAACTCCCACTTAAATGAGACAGTAAAAGTGGCATGGGTAATATTTAAAGTTTGCATAATTCACACTATACATGCATATTTTTAAGACTTAGCTTGTGTCCGACTTAGGCATGAAGTCCCTGTTGTTGCCCATTTGGGTCATAACACAAATGGGCAAGAAACTGCTGTGAGTTTCTGTAGCCAGCCTGAACTTTGTGAGCTCTTTCAAGTCAAAAGTACACATTACAATGTCTGTTTTGCATTAGACAGTTTTAGGGCCTTAAAGATTTAGGGCTCACTAAAGCCCCTCTAATCTCTCTGCATACAACGAAATCTTATGTTTATTGGGCCACGGCTATTGTAGGGTAACAGCAGTCCTGTGATGATGGCTGCTATGGGGTTATGGCTGTCGTGGCATGACAGTTATTGGGTGATAGCTGTGGGCTGTTGTGGGATGACAGCCATTGTGGGGTGACTGCTGTTGTGGGGTAACAGCAGTCATAGCGTGGTGGTTGTCATGGGGTGATGGTTGTCATGGGGTAATGGCTGTCAGAGATAACAGTAATGGTAGGATGAGAGCTGTCATGGGGTGACAGACTTCATAGGGTTGATGGTGGCACTACATCAGGTGCGTGTAATAAGGGGAGGATAGTTCTTTGGTTCCTGAGTAAAAGTCCTGTAAATATAATCATTCTTAGATAGGCAACCAGGAGATTGCATATTTAAGGTGTGTGTGTGTGTGTGTGTGTGTGTGTGTGTGTGTTCCAACCCAGAGGACAAAAGAGAACCTTCAGTCCCTAGGAGTTGGAGTTCATTTAAGAAGTGATGTTGTGTAACTGGCCTACAGTTTGCATAGTTACTAAAGAATTGTGGCAGACTATGCAATCCCCATCTGGTGTTAACCCAGGTTCGATACCTGATAAAATGAGTTCCATTTTATTTTTTAAAAATATTTTTTTTGCAAATTCATACATATATAACATATTTTTTTAAAAAAATTGTGTGACTGTCAGCAAGAAAACTAAACAGAACATCAATTTTCTGAAACTGAAGAAATACCTAATTTTAATTATGGGAGAAATTCCTTTGGTTAGAGAGATGGCTCATTGATTCTGTGCATGCTACTCTTGCAGAGGACCTGATTTCATTCACAGTGCACACACTGGACAGCTCCCAACCATGGGTAACTCCAGCTCCAGGAGGACCCTGTACTCCTAGCCTCTACAGGGACCTGTATCTACATAATCCCCAAACATACAATAAAAGGAAAATCTTTTAAGACACTACAATAGTACCTTGAATCTCTAGCACATTATTCCTTACCCATTTAGGGACTACACTGAGGGATTTCTTAAGGTAATTTGCCTCTGTCTTTGTAGGCTAGAAATTCCCAAAAGGTTCCCCGCTGTCATCAGCTGTACTCTTTTCCATCCTCCATACTTGCCATGTGTCATAAGAATGGGTTTGTCTATGACTCCCATCTCACATGACACATAGGGTCATGGAGAGAGACTTAATGGTAATGTGATAGTGATAAGGAGATACAGAAACACTGAATATCCAGTGTGTTAGACTGTGAGTTATGGTCACTACCCCTAAAGACTGATGAAACTGTACTTGCAGCTGAATTAGGACTGAAAGAATCAAGATGAAGCCAATTACACAACCAACATCTCCTAGGAGATGAAGACTAAGGAAGTGTATTGATGACCATAAGTTAGTGACAATAAAGGACAAAGGCAGCCTTTTTATTTGTTGATAACAGTCTTATAGAAACCTGGATATAGGACGAGATGCAAGAATGGGGGAGGTGGGATAAAGTAATGAATTCCCATGCACGTGTCTCTTCTGGACACAGACTTTTGGGGGGTGTCTCAGGTATTATGACCAATTTAAATATTCTTGAGAGATTGATTTATAACCAAACTGGGAGGGAGGATTAAAAGGGGAGGAGTAGCTGCATTATCTTCATGTCACTCTCAGAGAAGACTGTGGCCTCTGAGTGAGCTTCAAGAAGGGCTGGTCCTGGAAGGTTCCATGTGCTACTCACCATATGTGTTGTGCCAAACACAAGGTGTGGTGACTGTCATGATTCACGTTAGAGACTCAACAACATTATCATCAGCTTTGTGAGCTGTTTCATGATGGAATGAAGGAAACTGAAGTATTCCCTGAAGATACTCTAGCTTTGGTTCCCCCGCAAGGGTTGGAGGTGCAATGCTGACCGTCTTTTATGAGTAACTTGTCTCACTGCTCTAAATCAGACAAAACCCTAACAACAACCCAGTTAACACTAAGGGAGGAAGGGTTTACTGCAGATCATGTGAAGGAGGAGAGTTTATCACAGTTGTAGGAACTTGAAGAACCTGCTCACATTGTTATCTGCCTTCAGGAAGCAGAGAGTGTGGATGCTCACACTCAGCTCATGTTCTGCTTACCTATCAAGCTCATGGAGTGCTGCTGTCCACACCATCTCATAGAGATTAACTTAATCTAATCTCTCCCACAAATGTGTAGAGGTTTGTCTCCCAGGTAATTCCAGATCCCGGCCGAGTTGTAAATGAAAATTGCTCATCATACCTCTTGATTCTGGAAGTTATTCATGTCTAGTGAAGATCTCCTTTGTCTGGTGAACTAAGCAGGTGCATCTGCTTAAGCAGGTGTGCATGTCAATTGTAGTGGATGCCAGTGTCGGTATCTCCAAAGAGACCATGGCCAAATGTGCTCATTGTGCTTAGAATGTTACAGAACCATCTGGGGGGGGGGCGTGATTCAGATATAGACAAGTTCTTTGTCATCAGGTGGAATGTCCCTGAAGAACATTTTATTCTGCTAATCCAAGGTTCAGGTAAAGTCTAGGTAATACAAAAACCATATCCTTACTGGGCCACACTGGAGCACACTACATTGTTTACAACCTTATAAGTAACAGAAGGCAGCTTAGACAACAGAAGGAGCATCGAGTGGCAGGTTCTGCCTAATTTTGAAGAACACACAGGAAATGACTTTATAAAGTGATGAGAGTTTCTAGATCTTAGTTTAAATGGTGAAGCACTATCCAGTTTTTATAAATTCTGGTTGTACACCACCATCTCTTAAATGCAGGGATCCATAATCTAATAGCTTAACACATGGTATCCAATGCAACTTTTATAGGTTTAGATGAACCTCTTATATCATCGTTCCCTTGTATAGGAGCATAGGCCACATTCAAATTAGAAAAGAACCAATGACCTAGAGATGTCTGGCCATGTTCTGCCAGAATCCAATTAGCACCTTGAATTGATTGGTGATGTCTGATTCCTGGATAGGCACAAATTTGCAACTCTCAGCCATTCTGTCCGTGAATGAAACCCGACGGAGAAGTGGCAAATTGCTGTGCTGAGGACTCTTGGTCCTCCAAGGTAGAAAGAGTCATGACCTTCAGCAGCACTTATTCTTATCTGAACATTCTGCATCCCATGTTCTGATGCATTATTCAGGCCTTGTGAAGAACTAACTGAGACCATCTGGCTACCCAGAGCTCCTTTGCTGAGATCACATGGAGGTGGGATGCAGAAATAGAGATGAGTATGTGAGAAAAATGGACTGTGGTCTCACTCTATTCAGAAAAGCACATAGAAAGCAAAGCTCTGGCTCAGTCACTTAATTGTCACAAGTCCTTGGGTGAGTCATGTCACCTCTTTTAGCCTGTTGTTATGGGGACAAGAGCTTACAGGTGGGTATTTTTCCTGGAGCAGGCACGTAATATAAGCAGTCAAGGCTGACCACTTGCTGGCTACATGTACAGTGCATTTCCTTTAGATGATCTTAAGGGAATGTCTATTGAAGGGTGCCAGGTACTTTGTTTTAAAAAAAGAAAATGTAGATTTCTATATTATTTTAATATAGCTTTTAATAATTATTTGAGAATTTCATGTACAAATACAATATATGTTGATCATTTTTCATTCTTCACTCCTCCCTAACTCTTTCCATCCACACTTTTCCCCTGCCAAGTCTATTCCCTCTATAATATCACTCCCCACATAGTGTAACTTGTGCTACTTCTATATGTACGTGTGCAGGGCCATCCTGCACATGTGGGAGAATGGCCAACCTCCCATGACCACACACTTAAAGAAAACTGACTCTCCTCCTCTAGCAGACATTGGCACCTTAGTGAGTGTCATCAGCCCCTTACCCCTTCATGTTGGAATATTAATTAGTTTTATCCTGTGCAGTCAACAATGTCTATGAGTTCCTGAGTGCATCAGTTCTTAAATGTCCAGGAAATACTGCTTCTCCTTGTTCTTCCCCAAGTTTTGGCACTTACAATGTTTCCATTTCTCTTCCATGACGTTCCTTGAGTCTTGAGGGGTGGAATTATGATACTATGGTTCCACTTGTGGCTGAGAACTCCACAGACCCTCATTTTCTGCCCTTAAACTGTGAATTCTGCATTAACTGCTGTCCACTGCACAAAGAAGCTACTCTGATATGGACTGCGAGCTGTGCTATTTTCATTTTTAAGATAGGAAGACTCCCACTAAGTTATGCTTTTGAAAAATGCTGCTATGGCTATACCACACAGACCTTTGACTCTTGACCATCTGTTTACAACTTTGCTGTCCACCTTAGAATACAATCTGGTTCCCAACTCTGCCCTTAGGAAAAAATTCACTCTTTGGAGGTGGTACAGCTGGATTCTCAGAGGCTGTTAGCCTGAGTTTTCTGGTGGAGTATCTATCTATAGCCCATACAGCTGTCCTGTTACATACCCCTCTACAGCAGCTGACCATGGATGATTGCAGTTAGCAGATATTGAGGCCTCTTTGTATCCTTTTCAGGTGGAGTTATTTGAGATTAGAGGGCATCAAATATTTCTCAGCAAAGGACAAGATACAGTAAACATCTTAGAACTTGGGAGCCATATGGTGTATATATAACATCTCAGCTGTAGTGAAAACAGAAATAGCATTGGGCAGTAGCATATGGGCGTGGCTGCCTTCCAATAAAACTTTATTTACAAGAGCAGCCAGTCAGCCAGACCTGACCATCTGGTTTCATACTGACCCTGAGTAGAGTATTTGTTCTTTGAGGAAGTGTGCTTTGTGTATTTTCTGAGCTCTCTCATAGAAATAACTTGTCCATACTACTAACTGGCTCAGTAATGCATTTTTCTGTTAGTGTCATTACTTCTTCTAACCTCCTAGTTAACCCTCCATATTTGCTATCTGTATGCAGAACCTGCTCTCCATAAACATCAAGATGTACTATGTGTATTTGGGTTTTGGAGTCTATATTAGTTGCTTTTCTGTTGCCATAATAAAATAGCATGACCAAAAGAAACGTAAGGAATCATTTATCCTCGTTTATGGTTCCAGATGGGTAGACACGATCATTCCAGAGATGGAAGAGTACAGTGGCAGTGAAGGTGAGCAATGGTTCAGGGCAGTAACAGCAAGCTGCCTGGTCCCATTTCCTCCTGTACACAGGAAGCAGCAGGACAACAGGAAGTGGGACAAAGTTATAGATCCTCAAAACTTGCTCCTGCGATGTAGCACAGCCACTAAGGCCAGTCTGATAAAGGTTCCAAAACTTCTCCAAACAAAGTGCTACCAACAGAGAAACAAATGTTTAAATATGAGACTCTGTGAGGGACATATTCCATTCAAAGAACCACAGAGACCTATCAGCCTGTGTTTGAGTGCCAGGTCTAAGGCTTCCTCCCTCTATTACTGGGAGCCAATGATTTTACTTGTCTTTTTTGTTCAGGCTCCATTTCTATAATTGAGAGACTAATTGAAGTGTCCACTAAAGAACAGGTAGGAAGGTATGGGAAAATGAGGTCCAGTAATAAGGGCCAAAGGCTGAAGGGACCATGGCTGCTTGTAAGTCCTCCTGTGAAAGGAAATCATTCTACTACTCTACATTGTCCTTTAAGAATCTGCCAGCACAATGATCCAAGGCTCTTTTGACTTTGTTCATTTTCCTCCTCTGATTTGAAGCAAGCAGTCAAATCTAGAGTAGTCTCTAGTCAGGTATGTTGATATTATCAAGACCTGGAAATAGGATTAGAACCTGCAACCCATACTCTGTGGTTGGTTCATGAGAGAGAGCACAGATGGCTATGCGGAGCTTCTGCCTTCAACTGGTCATGTTTCAGTCAGCTGGGAACATATGCTTTCAGGAAAGATGTAGGAAAACACTTACGGCAGGAGGGGCTGGAAGCTGAGAGAAGTCTTCTTGGAACATGAATGGGCCTACATTCTGTTTCCTTTTGCGGCCAACCTTCTGTGGAATGAAAGCTGTTCCTGGAGCCAAGTAGAACTAGAGTCGATTTCTACACTGCTATAGCCTCTCTAAATATGACTTGATGATGGGGCACATGGTAGTGCGTATTGTGAACTTTCCAGTTTCTTCTCTGTTATTTTACACCTGCTCCAGCAAAATGAACTCTGTTCCTTCACAGCCCTCTTTTCTCTGTGTGGGTAGCCTTTTCCTTGGGTATGCATCCTGTCCTGTACAGAAGCACATTTCTCTGAGAATTACAGTCTCCTGTGTGCTATTGTGGTCGTATCCTGTTGAATCCGAGTTATTTGTTTGGACATCTGCCCCGGACATGAGACCCCCTCCACCACCCTCTAGGCTCTCCCCTTATTACAAAGGAGGGCGATGACTCAGCAGTTTGTATTCCCAGCGCCTGGCTTAGAGTAGACATCTGATAAATGTTTGATGACTTAAATTAGATTGAAGCTGAACAAACGGAGAGTGCATTTAGCCATTATTCCCCAGGCTTAGAAATGCTATGAGAGCAAGGAGACTCACG
This sequence comes from Apodemus agrarius, assembly GCA_964023405.1. NCBI lineage: Eukaryota > Metazoa > Chordata > Mammalia > Rodentia > Muridae > Apodemus > Apodemus agrarius. The sequence goes on along the minus strand of OZ030015.1, from coordinate 7,657,030 downwards.
GCTAGAGTATTAAAATGATGCTGTGGCCATCCAGGTCTTGGGTGTTGTACATTGAAATTGGGAGGTCAGTCTCAAAGATGAAAGGCAGGGTTTCAGAGGCAGAAGCTGAGTTGACTTAGAAGGAAGAGCTATTTTAGGGAAATGACCCTGGAAGCTACTACTGAGCAAAAGAAATATGCAAAAAGCCACCACACCAGTCAAGTGAAAGCGGATTTATTACCTGTGTCTTGTTTGTTCCCGTTTAAAGCATTGATAAAGGCCATGAATGCACAGGGCATGACAGAGGCGCTCATCCTTCTGGGGAGTCAGAGTCAGCTCAGCTTCCTATGAGATGAGGATGGAGCTAAGCTAATGATTTCTCTGTATTAATCCAGATAAGTATTGGTGCCCAGTAACCATCCCCAGTATGTCTTTAATAAGAATCTATTGAGTCAGCCTAATGGCTTAGTCTTTTTGCTATTTTTTGTTTGTTTGTAGATATGGGTGTAGTATATGTACATAGGGGGAGTAGACATACACATATGTGAACATACATGCAGACTTTCCATATATATATATGAGAGGGAAGATTATCGGGCATGATGATGAAATAAAAGGACAGTCATCCATTCTTTCTGGGAACAGGTGAGTTTTTCCATCATGTCAGGTGCAGTCTGCAGAGGGACTCATGCAATGGGTCAACTGGGCAATTCTGATAGAGAAAAATCTTTTCTACTATTTTTAAGGAGAGAGAATAGAAGATACCTCTTCACTTTTGTATATTTCTGCTTCTAAAATAGAAACCCAAAATGAAGCTCTTTGAATCCCCAAAGGTGCTCAGTGATCATTTTCTGAATTGTGTATGTGTGTGTGTGAGAGAGAGGGGGGAGGGGGAGGGAGAGGGAGAGGGAGGAGGTAGAGAGAGAGAAAGAGAGAAAGAGGGAGAGAGGGAGAGGGAGAGAGAGGCAGAGATAGAGACAGATAGAGACAGAAAGAAAGACAGAGAAACAGAAAGAGTATGCTTCGAATTAAAAAAAAAAAAGAAAGAAAAGAAATCTAAAATTTAAAACTGCTATATTGGTAGAGCAGTTCAGTTGTATCTATTGGAAGTTGAAGCCAATAAAGAATGTTGCTAAAATGTCCTCACCTAGCCTGATATTCTATCCCAAGGAACAGTGTCCAAGTTGCAAGTGGAAAAATCAAGCCACAGGTATTTAAACATTGTGCAAGTTCTTGTTCTGAGTAAAGGCAAGATGACCACATGCTTCTTTTAGTTGGAATGGGGAAAAAGCACAGTTAGGGTATTCTTTTGTGTTTCGCTAAGATGTCTATGGACACATGCTTTCAGGTTTTTAGCCTGTTGAAATCTTTCCCCAAATAAAGCTTAACTTAAATTCAAGTAAATAGGTGATAAATGAGGATAAGCTTTGACCCCGAGATGCTCTTGTAGACAGCACAGTATAAGAATTACTAACATAGATCACACACAGTGCTATATACACATGTACATCTATCCAATACCGTCACATAAATAAAACGATTTGGGTAACTGTTATAAACATATTTTGAGCATAAAGATTTCAGACCAGTTCAAGTAATGTTCACAAGAGAACACTTCATGGATGTGTTAGCTATCTTCCTATTGGCATCTAAAGGCAGGGGAGTTATTTGTTTTCTTCCTTAATCATGACTTCCTTGTTCTGGCTCAAATGCTTGCTGTTCTGACAAATACCCAAGATGAAGAGTTTAAGTGATGTGTTTTAGATCACACTTTCAGAAGCTTCAGCCAATGGTCATATGGCTTCATGGCTCTGGACCTAAGGTAAGGCATGGCATTGTGGTGCTGGGTGGGTCAGAGAAAAGCTGCTCACACTTGGGTGTCCAGGAAGCAGGGGGATGTAGAGAGTCAGAGACTAGATGTACTTTTCAAAGGTATGCTCCAGGGACCTGCCTCCTCCAAACAGGCCTGACTGCCTACCAGCCATATAGGAACTGATCAAGGGCTGGTTAACCATTGATAAGGGTGGACTTTTCTTGGCCTCACCTCCTTCCCAGGCAACAAGGCATGAAATTTAAGAGGGGTAATTTTATATTCTAGTCATATCACTCTGATGAGAGAAAAATAACCTCTATGTAAGTGTTTGCCTTTTTCCTTAGCCAATAGGTTTCAGTCAGAACTCAAGATGAGATATTGAGCCAGCAGGGCATATCACAGAAATGACAGGGGGAAATAACACTGCTCTACAAGCCTGGGCCTCAAATAACTGACCACACCCAGAGTGTCAATCAGCCTCGCAGCCGTCTTTGAAGGTAGGGTTTAGCTCTAGTGGCTGTGATTTATTTTGGTGTCAGAGAGTTATTCACATATTTATGTAGGAAGAAAGTGGCAGATCAACAGCTCGTAGATTGCAGAGGTAGGATGTCGTAAATCAGCGTGGTGATTCTGGTCAGCTTGCCAATTTTGACACAGAGGCTTGCTTATTTATGGTATTTTAAGGTCTGAAGAGTTGATTTATAGCTGCAATAACACACTGCTATCCATTAGTAGTTCCGGCATGCATAGCTATGGCCTTCTTTTGCATTTAATGATTGGCAATTTTTATATTGTGCAGATATAAATTGTCAGGCAGGAACAAAACCCACTTTGAAGTATAATTTTGTTAAAATATTAATTTTCCGCAAGATACAGTGTGCTCCAGATAAACTGCAGTACTAGTATCACCCATCTTTGTCCTAACTGTGCAATATTAATTACAACCACACCTGGTCGAAGTTTCCCAGCCTTTGGGAACTGTCATCTCAGCCTCCTCATTTGATGAGGTGGGCTACTCTGGGTGGATGAGGAATGGGTTTTGGAGGGTGTTTCTCCTGGCATTAGTGTGATTCTTTTGAGGCATTTGTTACAAAGGCAGATTTATAATCCAATCTTTAACTGTTTGGAGCCAAGTTCCAAAATGCAGGTACTTCTGAGCCTTCCAAAAGCAGGACCAGACCTGAGAGCCAAATTCGGAGTCAAGTCCCCTTCTACATTGCGTGCCAATTTTCTAAGTCTTTGACACTTAGTTAAGGACTGAAGCTGGGTATTCTCAAATAAGCAACTACAACTTACCAGGCTGTTCTAAAATTCCAATACAATAAAAGGTGTCTGCCACACTCTCTAAAGTCATCGATACATTATTTCTCTCTCCTTCACTTCTAGTGCTCAGTCCCTGTGCACACTCATGTGTATATAGTTGCACTAGACACATCTTCTGGACTAACCGCATAATTTTTTGAAAATGCTTTCAACATCCCCCTCGCTATTCTTTCAGAGAATAAGTATATTGCCTCCAAATGTGAGCATCATGGGAGTATGTCAGCTCCTCACTTGCCTCCCAGGGCAGGTTTCTGTTCCCTCTGAGCATCTCAGTGTAATATTGGTCTCATAAGCTAGTGTATTGTTTTGCCTGTGTCACAACAATAAGAAAGTAAAATAATCATACGTCATACTGTTCCCTATCCAGACACCTCTTTTAATGACCACCCCCCTATTCTCACCAAACTGGCTGTCTACCCTTTGTTCCGCAAATCAAAATGGCAGTTGCAGAGCTAGGATTAACATGTGGCAGCTTGTCAAATCATAGAGAAGCTGAAGAGCATGTGGAGTTGGAGCCCTACTTAAAAGAACCTTTGTAGAAGAAGCAAGTCTACTTTGTTTCTGGAGTGATGGTTGGGAGATCAGAACCTCTGCTTCAAAGAGTGAGACTCTGCAGAGGTAGGCACGGGATGTCTGATACACTCAGATTCCCCACTTATCAACCCCTAAGTCACCATGCCTTAGAATGCATTGATTGTGGGTGTCTCGATTATAGAGACTGGTTCAGAAGGTGAACAGATTTGTGTCTCACTCCCAGAAACCATTGCATTTGCCAAGACAGACAGTCATGCAGTGGAAGTTGTCCAGTTGCTTTCTCAGAGACCTTATTTGATGTTTTCATTGAGCAATCAACATAGTATGGGGTTGGGGACTGAAAACATAGAGGAAGTCTGAGTTGTTTTGTTCCAGTCTCTGCTCAAGTGTGGGAAGCAAGACGTGAGAGGTGATGTCCCGGCCTTCCTTTTCGTTCTTATCTACTCTTAGAAGACCATGTTCTCTGGCCTATTAGAAAATATTCTACATATGACTAAAATAGATGGCCTTTAAGAATAATCATAGTCTTTTGTTGTATTTCCAGGCACTGGTTGGGTTCAGTGGAATTCTTTTGACTTTGAGTCTCTAGTGTGGTTCAGAGCTGAAGAGGACAGAAAGTTCTGTTGGTAGTAGAGTCAAAGATGGGTTTTGTTGTTGCTTTGGTTTTTTTCATTGGTCTAATAGGCCACAGATTTGCTTTGATGAAATAAGTCAGTGATAACCCAGGCATCTTTTTGCCCTCATGGGTTGCCCATGTAGAAGCCCAGGTGCCCTTACAGTATGGCAGTCACAGGCGGGTCAAAACCTATCCCCATGAAGAAGAGGTGCTCAACCTGTGGTCAGGACCCCTTTGGGGTTTGAACAGGAGTTGCATACCAAACATGTTGCATATCAGCTATTTATATTACAGTCCACAAAAATAGCAAAATTACAGTTATGAAGTGGCAGTGAAAATAATTTTCTGTCTAGTATTACTATAACCTGAGGAAGTTTATTAAAGGGTCAAAAGGGTCACGACTTAGGAAGTTTGAGGCCCATCTCCATAATGGCACCTGTCCTTCCTCTCCACATATTCCAAGAGACGCAAAGGAAAACACTAGAATCACTCCCTAAATAGTCTCTGGGTTAGAGCGAACTGGCCCAAGCCCAGTGCGTGCGGTGGGAGGAGGGGCACACAGATGCACAGGGATACAGATGCACAGTTAGGGTCCCATCTCCAGCTCTCACAGATGCCATATCTGAGCTGTGAAAATGGGTGATGAGATTTCATTCTTCTCTGAAAAGCGAAGGGGAGGGGAAAGCTAACTTAATATGAGGGGGCTACGAAAGTCGAGGCGCAGCAGTTTTTCCAGTAAGCTTGGCCGTCTTTGCTGATCCCTGCACTCCTCAGCCATTAGCAGGCTGGGCAATGCTTTGGTTTATGAGGCAATTATTCCAACACACTCTATTCAAAATACACATTAGAACTTAACCTTCTGAATTCTGAAGTAGCATTTTATCACCCAACATTAGGAAAGAGGCAGAGTCAGCATATTCCACCCCAACCCCCCTTTTATGATCCAGTATCATTAATGAAGCACTGGGCAAGGACCTTCTCACAATTCTTCCGGATAATTTGTGACACAAAAGGCATCCTGCGATACAATTGTCTATTGACTTACTCAACAACAGTGGAAAGATGTGGGTCATTTTCCAAACAAAGCCGGGAATGCAACAACTGAAAGCCACCACTTCTCCTCCCCTGGTCCTGAGCACAACCGGGCGGAGATGTGGTGGTACTGGAGAGGCAGCAGCAGCCATGGCAAGTTAATATGGAATTTCTAATTAGGGTCACGTGCTAATGAACTCCCTCTTCATGTTAGTTTTATGCCGCTTCAGAAATTTTTTATCATATGCTTAAAAATTTATGGCCAGAAACATTAATGAAAATGAGGCGTGAATTGGAAATTGTGTCATTATGGAGATGAGGGTGGCCCAGCATTGATAATTTTCAAGGAGGGATTTTTTTTCCTTTATTGCCTTTTTTTTTGGGGGGGAGGGAAGAACTGAGAAAGGATCCAGGTGAAATTAATGGTGAGGCTTTTCCTCCATCCTGACACCGGCGGTGTGGTTCTATGTAAAGTTATAAAAGTTTGATTTTAATAAGATTCTGAATTAATTATAAAGAGAATATTAATCATAATCATAGTCATTTCTCAAACTAAAACCCTACCATTGCAGTAATATCATAGTTCTTAAGTGCAGGAAGATATGCAGTTTCTTTCTCCCCTGGCTTTGTCTTTTCGGAAATTAAAATTCACCTTTTCAAGAATTCCGTGGGTTAGAAGCCCATGACTTCTCAGCTGTGAAATATCCACCTGGCATCAGATTGTGTTTTAAAAGTACCTCTTCTTGCTCTGTTCTGGGTGACAGGCATTTTCTGCAAAGCTGTAATTTCTAGGAGGGAGCGAGTGCAGGCACATGTGACTTTCTCTGCTTTTAATCTCAGAAAACAGTTGTTTTGGGTACACATGGTGACCGTGGTGTGTGTGTGGATTTTCTGTAGGGTGAGTTTGGGTTACCTAAGAATTTCCCTTTAAGCATGTCATATCAGAGCTGCCCCCAAAGTTGAAATGAAATCACATCTCTAGGGATGAGCTCTAGGGAAGATCTTTGTTCCACTTGGTAACTGAGTCTATCTGCTTTTGGCACCGAGTTTCACTGGCTGTTTAAAGGGCCACTTGTATTCTGTCTCCATATCTCTGAGCCCCTTGTTCATCCATGCACACGGACTACAGAAAAGATGCCCCTCTCTGCTCCGCCCTTCACCTCTTTCCTGTCTTCTGCACAGAGAACCAAGTGAGTTCTCTTCTCTCCTTGCCAGCATCTTATCTCCACCTCTCACTACAGTTATGGCTAAGAGTGCAGTGCCCAGTCTATGGTTTCTTCAACCAGAGATTAAAGAGATGGTTCCTGGGCAAAACATTGCCAAGCCAGGCCAATGAGAATACTGTGAATGTCTAGGATAGTGAGCTGATAGGCGGTCAGCCCTGACATGCAGGGAGCCTTTTCAAACCTCGTAGTGAGAACTTGCTAGAGTCAGGGCAGCCAGAGAAGTCAGAGTTTTAACTGGAGATAGACTCTTAACAACAAGAAGGGAGCCCCAAGTCCATTTCAGATCTTTGCTTGGGTGTATATTACTTTTCTGTGATTGCTGTTCCAGACTACCTTCAACATGATGGGTTAAAACAAACAGCAAATATTCATTCATGGTTTTAAAGTGCAGAAATTTGCAATCACCAGTCCTGGGGGCAGGTCCTCAACTCAGCTTTAGAGAATAACCTCATGGCTTGCTTCTTCCAGTTTGTGTGTGTCCTGGGATTCCTTGGCTTGTGGTGGACTGAGTCCAGTCTCAGCCACTATTTTAATATGGTTTACTTTTTTTCTTTCTTCTTCAGACCCCTGCTCTTTTACTGGAATTGCCAGTGATTGAAATCAGAGCTCACTCTAACGTCAGGGAAGTCTCATCATGAGACCTTGAGTGAATGGTATCAACAAAACTCCTGTGTAAGACAACATAGAGCATGCTCACATTCAAAGTAGAGGGAGAGGCTGAGGAGAACTGCATTACTAGTGGGACACAATTCAGCTTTATGTGATGGTTAGTGACAATGTCCACTCGATAGGACCCAGAATTGCCTGGGGAAGAGAATTCTGGGCATTTATAGGTGTGATTATCTTAATTGTAGTGGGAATACCTCCTCACTGTCTGGGATCCTTGACTGTAAGTGGGGGAAGGGAACTAAGCAATAGTAGGCAGTCATTGCTCTGTTGCCTTTGGTCCTTGGGGTGGTAGGCCTTTGAACCGGCTACCTTCACTTCCTCACCAAGGTGGACTGGACTTTTGAACTGTGATTGGAAAAACTGTCTCCCTTACATTGCTTCAGACAGAATATCTTATCACACTCACAGAAATAGAAGCTAAAATACTATATGAACTATTAGCCCTACTAAGTTAATACGTTCCTTCTTCATATATTTTTTGTATCTGTATCTTCTCTTGATTTCAGAAGAAGCTGAGAGCTCAAAAATATAATCCAGCTTAATGTGAAATGGGACATGGACAAAGTAAATGTGGGGCTGTCTGATCTTGCCCTGATTCCTGAGTAAAATGGCCTTCAAAAGAGAGAGTGGATGCTGGCCCTCAGCCAGTGCTCCAGCTCTATAAATGCCTATTCAAAACCCAACCATGTGTGCTCTGCCGGCAGCAACAGACAGATGGGGGTGCCTCTCCTCCTTCCTTCACTGAAGGATTGAGACCTTGAGTGAATGGTATCAACAAAACTCCTGTGTAAGACAACATAGAGCATGCTCACATTCAAAGTAGAGGGAGAGGCTGAGGAGAACTGCATTACTAGTGGGACACAATTCAGCTTTATGTGATGGTTAGTGACAATGTCCACTCGATAGGACCCAGAATTGCCTGGTTCCACAGCCTAAGGGATTTCTAGCCTGGGATTGGTACCCAAGGGCAGCAAACACTGGTCTATCTTTTAAGGTCCTTCTTTGAATAATTATATGAAGCACAACAGTTATATTGCTCTAGAGCAAGCTCAAATTGTGGGGATTTTAAGCAATGGCTTCATTATTTAAAAATATTTTTAAAGTTTGAGATTATAGGAACAAGATCGTGGCTTTTTTGTAGGAATTCAAAAATAAAAACTTGCTATCTGAAGGGTTGGCTTTCAGTTGGAAACAAAGGCGGTAGCAACAAAGGCTACCTCATTTCACCTGGATCACTAATCCATCACTAAATGCAATGTATAGAAATTCTGAACCATTTGCAAAAGGAGTGAAAATTCCAATGCAACTTAAAACTCAGTTTTGGTGATAAACTACATGCTGCACCTCTAGAACATCCTGGGAAAAGAAGAGCTCTGGAGGCAGGGGGGTTTTCTGCTGCCAGGGATTATGCGAGACAGGTCGATGCATAGGCGAGGCACATGCAAGAATTTCCAGGCAACAGACATGCTATGCTGGGGGTGGCCAGACATGACCTTGAAGTGCTAACCCTCCTGCCTCCATCTCCCAAGTGCTAGGTTTACAGGTGTATACCACCATGATGATCCTGCCTGCCTGCCTTCATCCAAATTCATGAAATCCACAAAATAAGCACTGAGGTATATTATGGGTTTAAGACTATGATGTAGCATGATCTACGATGTAGGCTCCCAGTTTTAGCAAATGTACCACTCTCGTGGAAGCTTATAGTCTAGAACAGGGTCTTTTTAGGATAGGTGGACAAAGGAAATCTGTATACTTCAGGCTGAGGTAAACTCAATATTGCTCTACAAAATAGTCTATTAGCTGTTTTTGTTTTGTTTCTTTTTTGTTTTGGTTTTGTTTTTTTAATGAAATATCCCATTTTTTCTTTTTTTATTATTTTCTATATTCTTTGTTTACATTCCAAAGGCTTTCCCCTTTCCAGTTCCCCCCCTCACCATATGTCTTATAAGTCCTCTTCCCCCCCACTCCCCAATCACCCCCTCCCCACCATTTATCTGTTCTGGTACTCTCCTACAAAACTAGATTTAATCTTTTCCGGACCAGGGTCCTCTCCATCCTTTTTCTTGGGAATCTTTTGCTTAGCTAATTGTGTCTTGAGTATTCAGAGCTTCTGGGCTCATTACTATCCACTTATCAGTGATTGCAATCCATGTGTATTCTTTTGTGATTGGGTTGACTCACTTAGGATGATATTATCCAGATCCAACCATTTGCCTACAAATTGCATGAATTCATTAATTTTAATTTCTGAGTAGTATTCCATTGTATAAATATACCACATTTTCTGTATCCATTCCTTTGTTGAGGGACATCTGGGTTCTTTCCAGCTTCTGGCTATTATAAATAAGGCTGCTATGAACATAGTGGAACATGTGTCTTTATTGCATGCAGGAGAATCCTCTGGGTATATGCCCAGGAGTGGTATGACTGGGTCCTCTGGAAGTGTCATGCCCAATTTTCTGAGGAACCACCAGACTGATTTCCAGAGTGGTTGTACCAACTTGCAATCCCACCAACAATGGAGGAGTGATCCTCTTTCTCCACATCCTTGCCAGCACCTGTTGTCTCTTGAGTTTTTAATCTTAGCCATTCTGACTGGTGTGAGGTGGAATCACAGGGTTGTTTTGATTTGCATTTCCCTGATGACTAATGATGTTGAACATCTCTTAAAGTGCTTCTCAGCCATCCGTTTTTCATCTGGTGAAAATTCCTTGTTTAGCTCTGTACCCCATTTTTAATAAGGTTATTTGGTTCTTTGGGGTCTAACTTCTTGAGTTCTTTGTATATATTGGATATTAGCCCTCTGTCGGATGTGGGGTTGGTGAAGATCTTTTCCCAATTTGTTGGTTGCTGTTTTGTCCTTCTGACAGTGTCCTTTGCCTTACAGAAACCTTGTAATTTTAAGAGGTCCCATTTGTCAATTCTTGATCTTAGAGCATAAGCTATTGGAGTTCTGTTCAGGAACTTTCCCCCCTGTGCCCATGTCCTCCAGGGTCAATTGTAGACCCAGAACACAGAAATCGTGGGGGGGGGAATGATTGGGGAATAGTTGGGGGGAGAGGAATCATGGGACATATGGTGGGGGGAAACTGGGAAAGGGGAAAGCCTTTGGAATGTAAACATAGAATATAGAAAATAAAAATTAAATGGAAAAAAAAAGCGTGGGTCAATTCACATTCTTCTGCATGTTGACCTCCAGTTGAACCAGCACCATTTGTTGAAAAGGCTATCTTTTTTCCTCTGGATGGTTGTAGCTCCTTTATCAAAGATCAAGTGAACATAACTCTGTGGGTTTATTTCTGGATCTTCAGTTCTATTCCTTTGATCTACTTGCCTGTCGCTGTAGCAATACCATGCAGGGTTTTTTGTTGTTGTTGTTGTTGTTGTTGTTGTTGAAATTTTTTATTGGATATATTCTATATTTACAATTCATTTCCCTTTTTCTGGTTGCCCACCCCCCAAAGGTCCCACATGCCCTTTTCCCTCCCCCTGCTCCCTCATCCACCCCTTCCCACTTCCCTGTTCTTGTATTCCCCTACACTGATGCTTTGATCCGTTCCAGCACCAGTGTCCACTGCTTTCTTCTTGTCAGACATCATTTGGTATGTGAATTGTGTCTTTGGTGTTCCAAGATTCTAGGCTAATATCCACTTATCAGTGACTGCATACCATGGGTATTCTTTTGAGACTGGGTTACCTCACTTAGTATGATGTTCTCCAGCTCCATCCATTTCTCTAAGAATTTCATGAATTCATTGTTTCTAATGGCTGAATAGTACTCCATTGTGTATATATACCACATTTTTTTGTATCCATTCCTCCGTTGAGGGACATCTGGGTTCTTTCCAGCTTCTGGCTATTATAAATAAGGCTGCTATGAACATAGTAGAGCATGTATCCTTATTGTATGCTGGGGAATCTTCTGGGTATATTCCCAGGAGTTGTATGGCTGGGTCCTCCAGAAGTATCATGTCCAGTTTTCTGAGGAACTGCCAGACTGATTTCCAGAGTGGTTGTACCAGCTTGCAGTCCCACCAGCAGTGGAGGAGTTTTTCTCTTTCTCCACATCTTCGCCAACACCTGATGTTCTATATATATCTGTTAAATACAATTGGTCCAAAGCTTCAATTAGTTTCACTGTGTTCCTGTTTAGCTTCTGGTTTTCCTGATTGGTCCATTGAGGATAGTGGAGTGTTGAAGTCACCCACAATTATTGTGTTAGGTGCAATGTGTGCTTTAAGCTTTAGTAAAGTTTCTTTCATGAATGAGGGTGCCCTTGCATTTGGAGCATAGATGTTCAGTATTGAGTGTTCTTCTTGGTGGATTTTCCCTTTGACCAACAAGTAGTGACCTTCGGTGTCTCTTTTGATGACTTTAGGTTGAAAGTCAATTTTATCTCATATTAGAGTGGCTATTCCGGCTTGTTTCCTGAGACGATTTGCTTGTAAAATTGTCTTCCAGCCTTTTACTCTAAGGTAGTGTTTGTCTTTGACACTGAGATGTATTTCCTGTATGCAGCAAATTGTAGGGTCCTGTTTCCGTATCCAGTCTGTTAGTCTATGTCTTTTTATTGGGGAATTAAGTCCATTGATGTTAAGAGATATTAAGGAATAGTAACTATTACTTCCTGACATTCTTGAAATTATTTTTTATATTTGAGTGGTTATCTTCTTTTGTGTTTGATAAGAGGAGGTTTCTATTTTGCTTCTTCTGGGGTGTAGTTTTCCTCCTTGTGTTGGTGTTTTTTCCCTATTATCCTTTGTAGGGCTGGGTTTGTGGAAAGCTATCATGCAAATTTGGTTTTGTCATGGAATACCTTGGTTTCCCCATCTATGGTGATTGAGAGTTTTGCTGCGTATAGTAGTTTTGGCTGAAATTTGTGTTCTCTTAGAGTCTGCATGATATCTGCCCAGGATCTTCTAGCTTTCATGGTCTCTGGTGAGAAGTCTGGTATAATTCTGATAGGTCTTCCTTTATATGTTACTTGGCCTTTTTCTCTTACTGCCTTTAATATTCTTTCTTTGTTTAGTACATTTGGGGTTTTGATTATTATGTATTTCTTTTCTTGTCCAGTCTGTTTGGAGTTCTAGGCTTCTTGTATATATTCATAGACATCTCTCTGTTTAGGTTGGGGAAGTTTTCTTCCATAATTTTGTAGAAGATATTTGCTGGTCCTTTAATTTGTAAATCTTCCCTCTCATCTGTACCTATAATCCTTAGGTTTGGTCTTCTCATTGTGTCCTGGATTTCTTGGATGTTTTGGGTTACAAGCTTTTTGCATTTTGCATTATCTTTTATTGTTGAGTCCATGGTTCCTATGGTATCTTCGGCATCTGAGATTCTTTCTTCTATCTCTTTTATTCTATTGTTGATACTTGCATCTATGGCCCCTGATTTCTTCCCAAGGTTTTCTATCTCCAAAGTTGTCTCCCTTTGAGATTTCTTAGTTTTTTCTACTTCTGTTTTTAGATCCTGGATGGTTTTGCTCAGATCTTTCGCTTGCTTGTTTGTGATTTCATGTAATTCTTTAAGAGATTTTTGTGTTTCCTCTTTCATGACTACTACTTGTTGACCCACATTCTCCTGTATTTAAGTGATTTTTGTATTTCCCCGTTATTGGCTTCTGCTTTTTGATCCATAGTCTCCTGAATTTCTTTAAGTGATTTTTGTGTTTGCCTTGTAAGGGCTTCGAACTTTTGATCAATTTTCTCCTGTATTTCTTTAAGAGATTTATCCATGTGTTCTGCTATCAGCATCCTCACCAATGATTTTAGATCTGTATCTTGATTTTCTGGTGTGTTGGGGAATCCAGGGCTTTCTGCTGTCCGGGAACTGGGTTTGGATACTGCCATATTGTCTTGATTTCCGCTAGTAACGTTCCTACGTTTGCCTTTTGCCATTTGTTTATTTCTGGACTTAGTTGGTCTTGTTATTACTGGTTGGTGTTTAAAGCTCCTGAGAGCCTGGCATTTGGTGCTGCTGTCTCAGAGGGCCTCTGTGCTCCTGAGGTGGAAACTGGAAGGTTTCCACCACTGGGCTCCGAATTACCTCCTCAGCTCTGCTGGGCTGGATTCAAGTCTCCTCCCTGCTTGCCTCTGAATACTTAACTGGCCTCCAGTAGTCTCCTCCTGGTTTGCCTGGTTAGTCTACTAGCTCCAAGATCGTGGCGGGTCTCAGGGCTCTGTCTAACTGCAGGATTCCCTGCAGGCCTGGGCTTCTTGGCTGGGCTGCTGAAGCCTAGGGAGTGGCTCTCCCAGTCGGCAGGGCTCTGTCTGGTTGAGCTGTTCTCCCCAGGATAGTGTCTGACCGTGGAGCTCTGTCTAACTGCGGGCTCTCTATGGATCAGAAGCTCAGAAGCTTCCCCCCCACCCTGCCCCCAGTTGGGCTGCAGCTTTGATTTGTTTCAAAAAGAAAAGTAGCTGAGATTTTTCTTGACAAAATCCTTGTCTCAGGTGGTTGGAGATAAGTATCGTAAAAGGGTGTACTTCCCGAAATGTGGTGCTGAGGGTACTGGATTCCCATCCTGTTGGTTTCCTGTTGGAAGCCTCTCAGTGCTTCATAGCAAAAAGCTTAAAGCTGAAAATGCCCTGGTCTGAAAAGAGCATTGAAATCCCTGCCCAGCAGCCACTGTGAGATCCTGGCCTAGCCACTGCTTAACCTCATTAAGCTTGTTTTCTTCTTTATAAAGTTAATCCAGGTTAATGCCTTGGAGGATCAAATGAAACAACTGTTGCACATCAGAGATGCTCAGTGTATGGTGAGCACTAGGTGCTCAATAAGTGGCATTTGGGACGACTGTTAAGCGATTATCTACATATTCCCATGCACACCCTACAGTCAGAGGTGGGAGGGTAATTAGATACTTTCCTGGAGCATTAGGTGGGTTGTTCTTGTGAGACACATTTGAGATAGGGTGGAATGAGTTCCTAAATAAAATTCTTTACTTTTTTCCTGTTTTGAGGTAAACAACAAAGAATTTGAGACTACCAGCAATTAAAAATAATGAATTCATGCAATTTGTAGGCAAATGGTTGGATCTGGAAAATATCATCCTAAGTGAGTTAACCCAATCACAAAAAAATACACATGAAATGCAATCACTGATAAGTGGATATTAATGAGCCCAGAAGCTCTGAATACTCAAGGCACAATTAGTAAGTCAAAAGATTCCCAAGAAGAAGGAAGGAGAGGACCCTGGTCCTGAAAGGACTGGATCCAGTTTTGTAGGAGAGTACCAGAACAGAACAGAGAAATGGTGGGGTGGTGATTGGGGAATAGGCAGGGGTGGGGGGAGGGGGAAGAGGACATATGGTGAGGGGGGAACTGGGAAAGGGAAAGCCTTCGGAATGTAAACAAAGAATATAGAAAATTAAGAAAAAAAGAATTTGAGATTAGAAAGAGCTAACACAAACACATAGCAATTTAATTAATTTTTTAAAAAAGGAATATGGGGGCTGGGAGGGTCAATCTTCCTTGTCAACTTGATTTAGAATCATCTGGGAGACTTGCCTCTGGATTGTCTATGAAAACATTTCCAGCCAACTAAAGAGGAAAATCCCATCCTGATATCCTGAATGTGGCTGGAATCCTGGAATGGATATTCTAATAAATAAGAACTAAGAGAAACCTAATAGTAACAGCACACCACACCCCCCCACACACACACACACACTCACACTGCTTCCTGCCTGCTTGTACGGTGTGACCCGTGTGACCAGCTGTCTTGCTCTCCTGCTGCTGCACCTTCTCTCCATGACGGGCCACACCCTCTCAAACTTGGAGCCAAGTAAACCCTACCTTTCTGAAGTCCCCCTTTCAGGTATTTTATTACAGCACTGTAACAAGCAACTAAGAAGCTACTTTATTTTCAGAATTTAACACATCAAACATAATTGAATTGAATGGTGAGGATAACAGCTTATTTTTCTGTATAACTTTTAGCGTAATAAGAACTCTACAACTGCATTTATGGTTACCAATTTATTTATTTTTACTACATTTGGTGCTTTGCATGTTCCCATTGCACAGGTTAGGAAACTAAGGCATGGGTGGATTAATTTGTTTGCCCAAGGAAAATAGAAAAATAGAAGTAGAATTTATTAGCATCATGCATGTTATTTAGATCTGTGTCCTTTGAAATATTTATCACATTTTTATTTATTTGTTTGTTTATTGTGTGTGTATGTATTTGGAGGGAGATATGGAGAGCCTGGAATCCTTTTTCCCATTCTACCCTGTGGGTCCAAGAGGCCTAGACTTGGGTTTCAGGCTTTGTAGCAGAAGCCTTTAGCAACTGGCCCATCTCAATGCCCCTAGTACCCATGTTCTTAACTGGCTTAAGTTTTAGTTTCTTACACATTTCTGCAAACACATTGTCTGACAGAAATAACTCCAAGGGTAAGCTTTACTTTTCTCACGGTTTTAGAGGGCTTCATCCCTACAGAGTGAATAAGGCAGAATAGACATGTCAGCTGATGACTAGGGGAGCTGGGCAGAGGCCCTCCATATCTTCACAAACCAGGAATCACAGAGAATGGGGCAGGAATCATCTGCTCCTAGTGACACCATTCAAGGAGATGAGTTACCAGAGGCACAGGCCCAGGCAAGGGGAGAGTTTCTTTGCCATCAATGGGGCTGAAGCAAATGGGCCATTAGGCTGATGAGAGGACCAGAGAGAGTGAAATTCTAAGGAGACAAGTTAAATTATGTAGTGACTGGGTTTTTGAGATAATGAAATACAGACCTCATATCTATCTATCTATCTATCTATCTATCTATCTATCTATCTATCTATCTATCTGTGGTGAGTTTAAGGACATCATGTTACATGACCAGAGAAGTAGAACGTGCTGCTAGCTCTTGGGAAGACTACTTAGCAAGTGGAATATGGAGCAGTGATGTATGAGCTGAAAATGGGATTGGGATTTAGGGAGGAGCTGAGAGGGATGTGGGAAGGAACAGAAACCCCTCTGCTTCTTGTTCACTCTCATCTTCATCCCAGGGTGTAAAACGACCCTTTCTGTGTGTTTGCCTTGGGATCCCCCTTTTCTCCATCTCTGTTTCTCCTCTTCATGCTCAGTGCAGATTGCTCAGCATGGGTAGGTAAGTCCCATGAAGTTCTGTTGCTCTCTTCAAGAGCTTGAACCAAACCATTGGACTTGGTAAGTCCTTGGTCAAATTGGGCTTTGCCTCATTGCTTGTATTCCTCTGAGTGCAAGAATGTACATTGTAGGCAGCAGCTAGCCAGTCCATAAGAGTAAGTGCATAAGAACAGAGGATTTAGAGACAGCCAGGCTTGTCTTCTGAGGACCTGGATTGTCAGCCTGAACAAACATGCTCCTCACCCTACTCCATTTCTTCCCACCAACCTTTCCAGTGCCTGGGGTGGCAGAAGGCTGACATGCTGTGAGAGAGGCTGGCAGTCCCGCTGATGACAGCAGGAAGGTGCTGAGTCTGCAGTTGGAAGGAAGCCATGCAAGCTCCCAGGACTGGAGGCAGTGGTATCTGACCCTGGGATGAAGAAGAGAGTGGGCCTCTCTCTAGCAGGGATGCTGTGCTAGGGGCTCATGGTCCACACAGCTGGTGCACAGGGGCTGATCCCTTTGGCTTCAGGGTTGGAACCTCATCTCCATGGGTCTCCTTTGGCTCCCTTTTTAGTACAGGATGACTGACAGCTTTAGCTGGGATGATGCATTTAACTCTACAAAGCCCCCCAGGCAAGCTGTCACTCCAAGAGAGGATCTTTGAAAAGGAACCTGGTAAAATTAAAAGCAATGGTAACAATAAAAACACTGCGGTTCTTTTCTCTTTCCTACACTTATTCACTCCCCACACTGGGAAGGTTTTTATTATTTGCTGTGTGCTCTTATCTAGCACAGTTGACCTCTGAGAGGGTCTGGCCAGTGCCATTCCTTCCATGAGAACCTAGTGCCTCTCCGACTTTGGTTAATGCCTACCATTGCACGCTCTTTCAAGAAGTTAGACTTAGCATACAAGTCAGGGAAAATCCTGACATGACATGAAGGTGCAGGTGATGGTCTCTGCTACCTGTCATCATCAGTTCTCAGTGACACAGTACACTGTCTCCCAAAGGACTTGAGAAATCACACAAGGATCTGACTACCATCTAGCACGCCCACCCAGTGCTCTGCCAGTAACCAGCTACATTTCTAGGGTGGTGGGGGTTTTTGTTTCTTTGTTTGTTTGTACCATTTTATTGCCTTTTTTCAAACTGAATGATCCCTTCATTAATGACAAATGTATTCATCTATGTTCATTTTAGTCAAGACCATCAGGTCTTGTGGCTGCTGGGCCACTCGGGATTTTTGGCCCCATGTCAGAGTTGATATAAACAAACTTATTAAACAAGAAATAACCTCAAGATGGTGCGCAGACAGGTAGGCATTCAGAAATAATACTTTGAGAGAGGGAAGATTTGAGAGCAAAATCAAAATGTTGAAATCTTATGCCTTTTTCCTCTGGCATCTATATTAGTTTCCACCTGAAAGCAGACAAGACAACTGATGAGAGACATGTCCTAAGGTATCGGTAAAAGTATTAACCTTGGACTCTTTCAGAATATGCTTAGCTGCCAAACCCGGATCCCATCACTAACCTCTCTCCGTTTCAGGTGTATCACCTGAACAATGAAGATGGTAACAGAAGTCTAGTGAAGGACTTGGAAATTAGGTATAAAAATGCTTTCGGCAGTTACTCAACAAATAACATTTAGGATAAGGCTCAGCCTCTGGTGACTTCAGTAGGACAGAATTATATGGGAACAGAGATTTATTTTTATTAAAAGCTTTGGTATTTTGGATATTATGCATGTTTTATAGGACATTTAGTAAAATATATGGGCCTTCTGGTGTCCCCTGAGTCTGTGCCTAATCTTAATTACAGACCTAATTTTAGGTGGTAATGACCTTATACTGAGGGTATTCAGCAGGTTTAGTTAGTCTCCACTATCAATTTGATTGGCTTGAGAAGGTCTCAGAGATTAATCAAGCATATCTAAGGAAATCTCTATGAAGGACTTTCCTGTCTAGAGAAAATAAGATAAGAGAGACCTACAATGAATATGATCAACACCATCTCATATAAGGTCAAACAGAATATAGAGAAGAGAAAATCTGCTAGTAGGGACTCTCTTTGTTTTCTGTCTCTTGTCTCCTTGTCTTATTCCTTCTTTCCTCCCTCCCTCCCTTTCTTCCTTCTTTCTTCCCTCTCTTCCTCTCTTCTTCCTTCATTCCTTCTTTTCTTCCTTCTACTAGGTAATCTGCCTTGCTATGCCTTGCCCAGCCAACATAGCATAATTAAACCAATCATCCACCTCAAGTTGGTTTTGCTCAGATATTTTGTTACATTGACACAAAGTCTACCCAATGCACAACTGTCCATTCTGACCCAGAAAGCCACAGGGGAAAATACAGTTTCTCACATATATGAGTGCCACAAGTATATTTTGTAGATTTTACTTTACATAATAGAAAATGCCTCTGAAATCCAAAGACAGGGAATGCTCTGTTTCTCCACAATATAGTCAGAAAGGAGCCTATGCCTTCTTATCTTTACTACCCCTAGGCACAGTGCCTCTTTCCTTAGACTGTCTCTTCTCAGTTGTGTTTGTTTAGTAGACTATTGCATCTAGCCTTTGACCTCCCCATGAAGAAAGATGGTCTTAATTTGCTCAAGGTGTAATAATAAAATGTCTCTGCGATGAAGTAATTCCAAGAGAGTTTGAATTTATTATACACATTTTAGGAGGCTGGGAAGTCAAGACTCTAGCAGATTCCATGACTGCTAACGACTTGTATTCTGGTTTCATTCTGGTACTGTGATAAATACCATGATAAATACAGGAACATGGAGAAGAAAACCTATTGTTTGGCTTATACTTGCATATCACAATCCATCCCTTGAGAAAAATCAAGAGAAAACTCCAAGGCAGGGACCCTAGAGAAACATGCTTACTCAAAGGCTTAGGTATAGCTTACAATTTTTTTGTATCTCAGGTTCACCAGCCTAGATATGGTGCTGCCCCTGCAATGGGAGCTACAACCTACCACCAGTGTCTTACCTCATCAACCATCAGTCAAGAAAATCCCTCACAGGCTACAATGGAAGTTTACTTATTGGCTAAATCTCGGCATGTCAAGTTGACAGCTGAAGTTAATACCTATTGCTTCAAAAAACAAACAAACAAAAAAGAGAGAGAGAGAAAGAGAAGGCACCTGTTCTATTTTTTGTGAGGCATCTGATCTCAAGACATAGTTCCTAGACACTGTAGCCCTTCTTTTTTTTTTTCTTTTTTATATTGGATATATACTATATTTACATTTCATTTCCCTTTTTCTGGTTCCCTGCCTCCCAAAGGTTCCACATGCCCTTTTCCCTCCCCATGTTTCCCCATCCACCCCTTCTCACTTCCCTGTTCTGGTATTCCCCTACACTGATGCTTTGAGCCTTTCCAGAACCAGGGTCCACTCCTTCCTTCTTGTCGGACATCATTTGGTATGTGGATTGTGTCTTTGGTGTTCCAAGATTCTAGGCTAATATCCACTTATCAGTGAGTGCATACCATGGGTATTCTTTTGAGACTGGGTTACCTCACTTAGTATGATGTTCTCCAACTCCATCCATTTCTCTAAGAATTTCATGAATTCATTGTTTCTAATGGCTGAATAGTACTCCATTGTGTATATATACCACATTTTTTGTATCCATTCCTCCATTGAGGGACATCTGGGTTCTTTCCAGCTTCTGGCTATTATAAATAAGACTGCTATGAACATAGTGGAACATGTATTCTTATTGCATGCTGGGGAATCTTCTGGGTATATGCCCAGGAGTGTTATGGCTGGGTCCTCCGGAAGTATTATGTCCAGTTTTCTGAGGAACTGCCAGACTGATTTCCAAAGTGGTTGTACCAGCTTGCAGTCCCACCAGCAGTGGAGAAGTGTTCTTCTTTCTCCACATCCTTGCTAACACCTGCTGTTTCCTGAGTTTTTAATCTTAGCCATTCTGACTGGTGTGAGGTGAAATCTCAGGGTTGTTTTGATTTGCTTTTCTTTAATGACTAATGATGTTGAACATTTTTAAGGTGTTTCTCAGCCATCTGAATTTCTTCAGGTGAAAAGTCTTTGTTTAATTCTGTACCCCAATTTTTGATAGGGTTATTTGGTTTTCTGGGATCTAACTTCTTGAGTTCTTTGTATACATTGGGTATTAGCCCTCTGTCAGATATAGGGTTGGTGAAGATATTTTCCCAATTTGTTGTTTGCTGATTTATCCTTTTGACAGTGTCTTTTGCCTTACAGAAACTTTGTAATTTTATGAGGTCCCATTTGTCAATTCTTGATCTTAGAGCATAAGCTATTGGTGCTCTGTTCAGGAGCTTTCCCCCTGAGCCAATGTCCTCAAGGGTCTTCCCCAATTTCTTTTCTATTAATTTTAATGTGTCTGGTTTTATGTGGAGGTCCTTGGTCCACTTGGAGTTGAGCTTAGTACAAGGAGATAAGAATGGATTAATTCTCATTCTTCTGCATGTTGACCTCCAGTTGAGCCAGCACCATTTGTTGAAAAGGCTATCTTCTTTTTCCACTGGATGTTTTCAGCTCCTTTGTCGAAGATCAATTGGCCATCGATGTGTGGGTTCAATTCTGGGTCTTCAATCCTATTCCATTGATCCACCTCCCTGCCACTGTACCAATACCATGCAGTTTTTAACACTACTGCTCTGTAGTATTGCTTAAGGTCTGGGACACTGATTCCCCCAGAAGTTCTTTTACTGTTGATGATAGTTTTAGCTATCCTGGGTTTTTTGTTATTCCCGATGAATTTGAGAATTGCCCTTCTTACTATGGAACAATATTGGGTATTAGGTTGTAACATGTGATCTTTGTAGGAGAAACACACATTTAGACCATGGCACCCATCAGCTAGTGTGGGCCCAAACTGTACTCTCACGGGAAGTCTGCAGAAATTGCCAACCTGAGATGCCCAACCTCAGTAGAAAGGAGGAAAATCTCTGCCAGTAACACAAGGTGTGCTGGGCTGTGAGGACCAGGAATTTCGAGGTGTCCTTCCTATGAAAACCACAGGATTTGCATTAGTGCATGTGTGTGACAATCACGTCTACTCTCCCTGCCACCCCACCAGCCCTCTGTGACCATAGATTGTTCAGAAGGTTCTTCAAGTAATACTAGCTGGAAAGTATACAAGTTGACTCTTGTTGCTGTGTGCCCAAGTGCCCAAGGGAAGAAACTGAAGGTAACAGAGGTTTCCTTGAGCTGACAATTTGAAGGTTTGGCGCCATTATGGCAGAGAACTGTGGCAGTGGCTGGCTCAGTGGCAGCTTCAGCAGGCGGCAGCTGCTTTCTCACATTTTAGAATGTCAGAAGGCAGAGACAAGGGGATCCTGGTGTTCTTCCGGGTATCTGTCTTCTGCCCTTTTCATTCAGACAAGTACCCCAGTCAGTAGAATGGCGTTGCTGCATTCCGAGTGAACCTCATGCTTCACTTAGGGATGCTAAGGACACCTTTGCAGACATGTCTTTAATTGTACCCTGTGACTCTAAGCTTCTCTGGACATCTATGAATTTTGCCGAGCAAAATTTCAGCATTAAAAGGTTGTGTACCCCTGTCCTGGGTGTTTGTCAATCCAGCCAAGCTGCCAAAAGCAGGCACAGCTACCAGGGGCCATCTTCTGTTTTTCTGAAACTATAGTGATGATGAGGATGGATCTAACACCTGACTCAAAAGGTCATGCAGTCTATTAGAATAAATCAGACATTTTATGAATGAATAAGTCCCCACGTGTCAAAGGAGGAAATGCTCAGAAAGTGGTCTTGGATAGGCAGAGGCTGAAAGAAGAGAGGTTGGTGCTGAAGAGTGGGTAAATGGACTGGGATTCTTCTGGGAGGCCATGGGAATAAACCGATAGGCTGATGAAGAAATTAAAAGAAATGGCCAGCCACAGAAATAGAAGGAGAGCGATCCAGACCGCAGGAGCAAGTGAAGCTGCCTGGAGTGGAAAACTTAACTGTGAAGAATGAAAGGGTTAGAATGTGGGATCCTGATAAGCACTTGAGGTTATAAGAGGTAGTGTGTGTGTGTGTGTGTGTGTGTGTGTGTGTGTGTGTTATGTGTGCACGTATGCAAGTAAACATATGTGTATATGCTGTATCTTTATTTGTATGTTGTATGTACATGCTGAGCATAATTATATTTGCATATGTGTGAATGTGTATTATGGTGTGTGAATGTCTGCATGTGCATGTGTGTATATGTGTGTATGTATTGTCTATGTGTGCATGAGTATATGGGAGTCTATATGTGTATGTGTGTATATGTTGTGTATATTATGTGTATGCTCCACATGATTATATGTGCATATGTGCGAATGTGTGTATATGATATGTGTGTGTGTGTGTGTGTGTGTGTGTGTGTGTGTGTGTCTGCTTGGCAAACACTGGAGGGTCTGAAGAGGCAGAATGTCTTCCTACATTACATTATTTAAAGATCCCCAGCTGTTCCGTGGAACATGGAGTATGGGGGAAGGGTACAGACGACTTCAGAATCCAGTGCAACAGTCACAGACAGAGAAGGATGTGGCTGAATTGAAGGTGCTATTTTTGGATGTAAGCAGGGGCACAGAATAAGGATGTGTTAAGGGAAACCTTAACATCTGTTAAGAGAAGGTAGAAAACAAAAGAATGAGACGGATTAAGAGTGGGTGCAGGGAAGGCTCTAATGCGTGCTTCTGCTCACCTGTGGTGATTGTGGAGGCCTGTGCACACACAGCAGCCCCTGTGGAGTGGATAGTTGAAGTCAGGTGGGTTTGGGATGCAGGGAGAATATGAATGAACATACAGGCCTCCAGGACAGCTCCTGCACAGGAGATGGACTGCGAGTGGATACAGAGGCAAGGGAAACAGGTTCAGGCAGTCAGGGACCGTGGTTGTTTTTCAAAGATATTGTTGCTTATAGTAATTATACTAAAGCCAGTATTAAACTTTTTAACTATTTTAAGTGCATCTTCAACAGTGGTGACTGTGTGTGCATTACATGGCGGTTGATTTTCCAGGATTCTTTCATCTTGCCCACCTGAAACTCTCCAGCTTTTGCATCAGTGCCTCTGTCCCCATCCTCCAGGTCCTCCCCACTGCCATTCCGTTCTCAGCATCTGTCACCCCAGTTATTTCCCTGGCCCTTATGGGGGCACCACATTTTGCTTATCATTTGAAGACTTATCATAGAAAGCCCTTGCCAGTGTTGCAGAATGGATTAGAATTCCTTCCTTTTATAAGGCTAGGCATTGCTGCACCATGCTTGTTAGTTACTCTTCTACCACGTTAGACATGGTACTGAGCTCTGCTTTCTCATGGCTTTTGTAAGCAGCGTGCCTGAGGTAGTTTTCTGTCACTGGACACAAGTGTTCCTGACAATTCTTTTTTTCTATATTCTTTGTTTACATTCCAAAGGCTTTCCCCTTTCCCAGTTGCCCCCTCACCATATGTCCCATAAGTCCACTTCTCCCCCCACCTATTCCCCAATCACCCCCCCACCATTTCTCTGTTCTGGTACTCTCCTACAAAACTGGATCCAGTCTTTTCAGGACCAGGGTCCTCTCATTCCTTCTTCTTGGGAATATTTTGATTTACTAATTGTGCCTTGAGTATTCAGAGCTTCTGGGCTCATTAATATCCACTTATCAGTGATTGCATTTCATGTGTATTCTTTTGTGATTGGGTTAACTCATTTAGGATGATATTTTCCAGATCCAATCATTTGCCTACAAATTGCATGAACTCATTATTTTTAATTGCTGAGTAGTATTCTATTGTATAAATATACCACATTTTCCGTATCCATTCCTCCTTTGAGGGACATCTGGGCTCCTTCCAACTTCTGGCTATTATAAATAAGGCTGCTATGAACATAGTGGAGCATGTTTCTTTATTGCATGGAGGGGAATCCTCTGGTTATATGCCCAGTAGTGGTATGACAGGATCCTTTGGAAATGTCATGCCTAGTTTTCTGAGGAACCGCCAGACTGATTTCCAGAGCGGTTGTACCATCTTGCAATCCCACCAACGGTGGAGGAGAGTTCCTCTTTCTTTTACCATGTGCTTTGTGAGTCCTTCAGGAGCTTATGAGTGGGCAGACAGAAACTCAAAGGGGGAGGGTCTTTGGATCACACTTGAAGAGATTAAGTCTATGACCCCTGGAGGCCACTGTGTTCTGGACCCGTGGCAAGATCCCTGTGGTGGGAAGCATGGGTGGAAGGGAACAGCCGATCTCAAAGTTGCTAGAAATCAGAGAGAAGGGAAAGGAATGGAGGGAGCAGGAGGGGAATAGAAGGGAAGGAGAAAACACATACATAATCAATATGAGAGGCATCTCAGAGAAGTCATCAGGAGTCTGCCCTGGGCACCGACTTCCTCTAACTAAACCAGACTTCTTAGAGTCCATGCATCCTTCCAATGATGCTATCCACTGGACATCAAGCTTTCAATATACAAGATGTCAGGGACCAGTAGAAGGTGCAGAATATTTGTTAGATTTGCTAGTGGATACATACAAAAAGACCTTCCGGGATTTCTGTTTTCTCGACAAAGCTAGAGATAAGGCTGTCTGAGACATGTCTCCACACCCATGCTTGTATGTGCCTTCACCAGAGCATCCTGTTAACACACTGGATGATTAACAGCAGACACTTGACATCAGACTCCTGCGCCTCCTACGTGGGCTGGCAGAGGAAACAAGGCCGGGCTTTGTCAGACAAGCACAGCACTTATTATAATCACTGGCATTCCAGAAATAATTCACCTGTAAGAGGTAATAACACATCAATCAATCAGATACATTTTCCCCACAACACCAACAGTGTAACTTGCCAGTAACAGACAGTTCTGGACGCAGCCAGAAATTTTCGTATGTGGAGATGCTCTGCTCTCTCTTTAAAGTGGTGTGTGAGGCTGAGATTTTGGCTTCTCTTTGGAGGATTTGCTTATTTATGTCTTCTTGAAGGGAGAGCGTGATGGGTCTTGTAAATGGTGTAAGGTTTTTTTTATTATGCTTGAGAGTTATCAAGGAAATTTTTAAATTTTAATTTGTATAAGGAGCTGGGCCAATGAATGAAAATTCAACTCAGTTTGGGCTTTCTGAAGTCAGGTACATAGAATTGGCTATATTGAGTTCCATCTTTTGCTGTCTGATTATTACTTTTATTTTGAAACTTGGCTTTACTAACTTGCTCAGGCTACACTTGAATTCACTCTGTAGCCCAGGCTGACTTTGAACTTGTGATCTTCCTCCTTCAATCTCCCAAGGAGCTGCGAATATCCACCACCAGATCTGACTCAATTAAAATTTTGATATCTGCTGCTGGTGGATTCACTTTTTAAAAGCATTCAAATGTTATTTATCTTGATTTCAGAGTGTTTGACTGTGACTTAAACTTTTCCCTCACATCATCCTTAGCCCATCGCCAAGCTGTCTGAACTTCTCCAAAATAGTAACTGGCCAAGGTCTGCAAGCCAACATATCCTAGGCAGTACTATGTAAGCTGAATTTGTATGTTGGACATGTCCCTTTGCCCTGACAGTCCTCTCAGTCCACTTACATAGTGGTGACCAGAAATCTCCTCAGACCCAGACAATATTTTTGCAATGGAACAACAGAGTCCATTACCAAGGGACATTGCTCATGTATTAGACTCAACATCGGTGCAGGTGCTTAGAGGCAATGTGTCACAACAACCCAAATGGATGCTGTGCAGGTTTCCCATTTCATAGACTACAAAACTGAGGCACAGGATACAAACTGCAGTCCATAGTTCTCCACTTTCTCCCCAGCACATCAAGCTGGACTCTTTTCACTCTTACAGTTCTTACCATGTACTTTGTGAGTCCCTTAGGAACTTACTGAGAGCGTAAACAGAATAACAATAATACAAATGGTGTTGCCTGATCACAGACTGTGTGTTTGTTCTAGGAGACTTGGGGATGTTTGGAAAGCACAGAGTTAAGCTCTGTGATGGTAATCACAGAGCAGGAAAGGAAGTACAAGGATTTCAGAAATTGACTCCACTGTGATGCTGAGAACAGGAACTTGGCTGCAGATTTCAGGATCACAGGGCTCACCCTCTTCCCTCTATGCTGCCTACCTGTTTGTTCTGTAAATAAATGAAGATGTAATTACATACATAAGGCAGTTTCCAGAGGCCAGTGTCTTTCCATGTGGGTATGGAATTGTTCCCAAACTTTCTCTTGGTTCCTAACTTATCGCAGGTTCCTCCCTGGCCCCAGCTTTGTGTGGCTGGGCCTCACTGATTTCCTTTCTCCTCCTGTGCTGCCACAGCAGTAGGCATATGAAGCCCTCCCTGGGGGCGGGATTGTTTCAAATGAGTTAAAATTGAGATGGAGAAATGCCAAATAAAGGCCACATCTTTGAAGAACGCGAAAGAGCAAGTCTCCTTCTCCAATAGACAGGCTGGATCAAAGGCACTTGAGGCTTGTTTGCCTTATGAGAAAACCTGCTTTCCAATCTGGTTTGAGAGCCACACATGAGCACTGGGGACCGAAAGACGACAATCGGTTGCTCGTCTTCCAGCTGCCCAGAAAAAGAAATGCACTAAACAGCAAACTTTCTCAGCCAATGCGAGCGAGCATAGCTTGGCAGAGCACGCAGCACCCCAGGACTTGCATCTCTTCCTTGGACACCCCAAGCCACCCCTGCCCCTTCATGTGGGTGTCAACTTCAGCTGACTCTGCGGTTCCGGCTCCTAAGCACAACAGCCGGGCGTGAGGCGTTGAGCCCCTCGGCATAAGGCACTGCAGCTAATTAGCCAGGCTTGGTTCTGCCCTCTGCTCCGGTTTGCAGAGATCCTCGGTAAACAAGCTTCTGATGTTGGCACACATTGCTTTGTACTTCACAGACAGTCTACATGCCTCCTTTGTGGTGCCACATAAAAAAAATCCTCGGTTTTCTTATTCTGGTGTCTATTCTCAGCAGGTCTTTAAGATTAGAGACACGGCTGCTCAAAGAGCTGCCAAATGATGGCTGTGACGGCTAACTTAGTGAGTGCATGACACCTGCACAAACATGCTCACCTGGCCTGGAGTGCAGGGGGGGTCCAGAAGTTGGATTTGGTTCTCGGAACTGATACGAGGCAGTTCACAAACACTTGTACCTCCAGCTCCTGGGGACCCTAAACCTCTTCTGGCTTCTGTGGGCAACATCTGTACTCATACATACTTACATACATACATACATACATACATACATACATTCATATATACACACCTACATACATACATTCATACATACACACAGTTACACACATAGGCACACAGACACAGACACATACAGAAATACAAATAAAAACACACAGAGAGACATATGAATACACTCATAGGCATATACAGAGGCACACACAGACATACAGACATACACACAAGCATACAGATACACACGAAGATAGGCATATACACATAGATACACACAGACACACTGAGATATACAGATACACACAGACACAAATGCGCGCGTGCGCGCACACACACACACACACACACACACACACACTCAATTTCAAAACCTTACAAATCAAAAGAAACCACTTCTAATGCCTTGCTGCATATTTCTTTCTTCAGTCCTCAGATCATAGAGGTGACTGTTCCAGCTTCATTTTTCACAGGGAAAACATGCTGAGTCACTAATTCACAATGTTCTGTGTTCTCAGTACTATGAAGTTTCTTCCTGTGCTTTCTTCTACTCCTCTCAATTAGTTTACAGTTTTTCCTCCAAATTTATGGATTTGGAAACTGGGTTGTACAAATTATTGTTACTACTACTATTATTATTATTATTATTAATCATTATTATTATTTCATCATCATGTCATCATCACTGCATGTGTAGTAGGTATATGGTTGCACATGTATTGCAGCACATGTGTGGTCATCAAGGGCAGCATTCAGGAACCAGTTCTTTCCTTCTGTTTTGGGTCATATGCTAAGTGATTTTACATGGTCTATCAGGTCCAGGCATTGAAAATTTAATTTGGACAGCCAGAAGAATCTAGAGCTTATGCTCTACGACACCATTGACTTCTCCACGTCTGTCAGGAATGGCTGTATCTCTTCAAGCAGTGACCACATAGGGCACTACATGTATATTGGAAGTAAACTGAGCCTTGGAGGTCAGACATGCTTTGGTGAAGCTCCAGGTCTTCTCAGACACCTACCTGACTTAGGAAAATTGTCCCATAGGTTTGAAATTCAGACATAATTCCTGGGAGAAGATTATGCCACAGTTAGCACAAATGTTAGAACCTATAGAGCATACAGTTAGGCACTTGACATAACCATAATGAGCTCAAGCAAAATTGTGGCTGGGGTAAGATGTGAATTCACATTCCCAGTTTAATTTTATAGGAACAGAACCTGGAACTTTAAAACGTAGTTCAAACATTCAAATCTCAGTTTTCCCCTTGCTAAAATGTGCATCTAGATAAGATGCAGTAAAATGCTGTAGCCACTACAGGCATCTGCAGTACTGTAAAATTAAGCAGCTAGGATCTAACAGTGTCCAGGCAAAGGGGACTACTTGTGTAATTCTAAGTGTACTGGTTGGATCTGAGCAACATCCGTGTACAATAGAACCGCTGAATTAATGTGAAAAGTTCCCAGAGGAGGAAAAGTAACAGCAAACTACAATTCCTCTTCCTTCCCTACAACTTTTTTATTGATTGAGAGGGCTGGTGCTGTGATTACTTAAAGGCAATACCTCCAAGTGGATGCAGTGATGTTCTTAGGGAAGGAAAAATAGGAAGAACTGAGGGGTAGAGAGGGCTCATGACTCTTCCTTGGGTTGCAAAGACAATATACACTCCAAATAAGGGGTAGGGTAGTGCTTGTAAATATCCAAGCTCTTACCGGTTGGCATAACTGTGGGTGGACATCACCTAGGAAGTCCATTTTATCACCTGCTTTATCCTGTTGGTGATTATGAAGCTATACAGAATCTCTAATAACTTTTCACAAATGTTTCTTTTAAGATTTTTTAAAAGTTTAATGATTTGATTATGTGTATGCATTTCTGAATGTGGGAATGGGCATATGAATGCAGATACCCCAGGAGGCCAGAAGAAGTCCTCAGATTTCAAGGAGCTGGAGTTACTGGTCACCCAACATGGGAGCTAGGAACTAAACTCAAGTATTCTTCAAGAGCAGTATTAACTCTTAATCACTGAGCCAAATCTCCACATCCATCTAATGACTTAGAGTTATATACAATGTCTGCCCCAGGAGTGTAGGTCAGTACTTCTTTGCTGAAAAAAAAAATGAGAAAAAGTGTGGAATGATGTAAGTTGATATTCTATAAAAAGCCAAGGAGAAAATATCTCAGAGTGATACAATTGTCTGTTTGTTGGTCTACTTCCTGTCCACAGACTTGCTAGCTTTAAAAAAAAAAATAGGATTATGGAAGATACAAAGGAAATGCTTACTTCAGCTCTAAAGAGTGATGTTGGCAATTTTACATTGTGCTTCCTCCCCAGGGGTGGTGCAAAAATGTTTCCAGTAAATTAAAGTATAATAAAAGCTTTGGCAATATGGCAGCTTTTATATTAATTTCTTAATTTTTTCAGGCTTGATTATAAATCTCTTGGGGTGGGAAAAGGTGAAGCCTCTAGGTCATTGCTAAAACAGGGTTGACTTTATAAGCGTTGGAGCCTTTTCCTCTTCTAGAATGTGCTGTGTCCTGTGACCTGTGTCCTACAGGTCTTGGGGTCATAATGAGATGTATGCAACCCTTTCTGAGGGAAGGATCAGCCATGGACAATGGGCAAAGACATCAGATAGGAGGACCAAGTATGACTTGGACTGGAAAACGTGGTGTTGCACAAGTTGTTTGGCTGCTGCAGTGAGTTGTGTCACTCCTGAGAGTCGAATGCTTGCAGTTTGCTTGAGTTGAAATCCTGACTATTTTCTATCTGTGCATCCTTGAGACTCTATCCAGCTCCTTTGTCCGTAACATGCAGTTCTTCTATGTGTATCTATTCATTTGTGCACATGTTCTTGTGTATGAGGGTACATGTGTGTGTTCAAGTGCACACATACAAATGTAATGGACTCTTACAGAATAGAGAAGTCAACCTCTGGAAGTATAGCTCTATAGACATCCACCCAGTTTTTTGAGAAAGGGCCTTTTACTAGGATCTGGACTTTACTGATTCAGCTAAGGTGGCTAACCAGGGGTACCTCAAGGATCCAGCACTGTGTGCCTCCCAGTGCTGGGATCAGATGTGTATGTGAGTGTATCCAGCTTTTTCCATAGATGTTGGAGGCTGGACTCAGAGCCTTATATTTGTAAAGCAGGTTCTTCATCTACAGTGCCTTATCTCAAGTTCCCATAAGACTCTTAGGGACATTCATACCACATGAGGATGTATAAACGCTGAGCCTTACTGACTTTGATGAGTCACCTCCCCAGCTAGGGCTTACCTCCCACCAGGTTATGCAAGTAGTTAACAATGAATATTTCTATTCAGGAAACCAAGCCCCGCCAGCATTTGCTATTGGTATCTGAAGCCTCCTCACTCTCAGTTAATTACTCACAGTGACAGGGCATGTGAACTCTAAACTCAATGGATTCTGTAACATTTTTACTGCACAAAGTCAGGGGTCTTCCTAGTGAGCCTTCTCCATAAATCTCTTATCTATGTATTTGAAAAGGAGAACCTTGGTAAGATCCAGTGAGCAGTCTGTAGGCCATATTCTGACTGATTTAATGATCTGATGGTTAGAGAAAGGCCAACAGACCACCTGAGTTATTTCTTTTGCCTTCTTCTTCTACAGCCCTGGGAGTTTTCAATATACCTGTGTGGGGTAGATTGCTGCAGTTCTCTTAGGCAGATTCTCAGCCATTCTGTAGCATAATACAGTGTAAAGCATGTAACTTAATTTTGTAACCTGTTTTACATGATGATCCACTGGAGATTCACTTTAGACAACATGGTTACTT
Source organism: Apodemus agrarius (assembly GCA_964023405.1). Lineage (NCBI taxonomy): Eukaryota > Metazoa > Chordata > Mammalia > Rodentia > Muridae > Apodemus > Apodemus agrarius. The sequence goes on along the minus strand of OZ030015.1, from coordinate 7,625,802 downwards.
CTAATATTCAAATCGTATTAATTTTCCTGAACACATGTAACATTTTCCTAACTTTATCTTGAAATGATATTCAGTCTTTGAGAAAGTCCAAAGTTCTTACAATCCCAGTGGCCCATTAAGAAATGCCAATTTGTAACACAGTGCTATCTTATCTCCCAATTAACTGACCCTATCATCCCAAATCCTATCTTGCCATTTGTATAGGGTGGCAAAGAACATTGTGTAGAAACTTTTAGAATATCCTCTTCTTTCCTTGAGAGAAATGAATCGACATGCTGTAGAATGCATTCCTGTGTGAGAGGTGCTTGCTTTCCTTGGCCACTCTCTAAGTTCCATCTGAGCAGAATCCAAGAATGCTTGCAGGCAGAGAGACCTGGAAAGGCATTCAAGGCCTGGTCCCTGTATGTCTCTCCTGCCCTGTGGGTATCATTCCTGATGTTTTCTAGAATCAGTGGTGGTTTGGCTCTGAATGGAATAAACTTGCAAATGAACAAATGAACAAATGAACGCCTGCCACCTTCCTGGCTACCACCCCAGTGGTCTGTTTACTGCCTGCATTTTTAGAGTCTCCTGTGAGTGTGGTGGGTCTCTTAAGAGAAGTTAATTAAAGAACACCATTTTCACAGAAGACAGTATTTTGCCAATCCCTGATTCCCCGTAATAGCACAAATGACCACCATGACTTTCGCTTATATTTAGATTCACTGAACCATGGAATTCCTATGCTGGTCAGAAGTACAGTGATTATCTGCTCTGATCCTTCCCCTTTTCACATGAGGAAAGAGCAATGAGGGCATGAAAAGTTTGCTAAAGTTCATAGAACCTGCAATATTTTATTCTAAGCTAGCTTGTTAACCAAGCCAGTGAGCTGATTTGTGAAGTGTACAGAAAACTTTCAAAACACACACACTTGTGCATGCATATGTGCACACACACACACACACACACACACACACATACACACATATATGGGTGTGTATGTGTGTGTTTGTACCTATCATGCATTTATATATTCATGTATACATATAATCATACATGAACAGAATGTGTTTGCATATAAATATTCATGCCTAGACATATATTCATCTACACAAACATCTGAATGCATCAACATATGCATGTTCACTGAAGCATGTGTTGGCATGTATACATCTCCAAAGACACACAGATAGACCCAAGTTCTTGAGAAAATGGACACCATTATTCTCAAATGGAGTTGCAATTCATTTGAACAGTACTTACATTCTGGGGTTCCAGTGTCTTCAACTTATAGTCTAGAATGGTGAACCTGGCTATAGAAATACACCCAAGCACAGGATCACAATCTATTCAGATGACTTGAGGCTCCAGTGGCTCACAAAGCCGAGTGAGATCAGGCATAGCTTCATAAAGCAGCATGGATGACGATCTGAAAGGGACTGAGAAATGCAGTGTTACCAAGAGGATGTCTCAATGCACTCACATTTCATCCTTATCCAGGATGGCACTGAATGTTAATGATAGTTTGCTCATATGAGGCCCCAAAGGCCACATGCGTTTATGAGCGTCAGCAAGGCACTCCTCTTACACATCATCTACTTTAACCCTCGTCTTGGCTGTGATAGTATGAGAGCATTAGGTCTGGACAGACTAATACTCACTCCATATTACACAGCCAGAAAATTATGAGGGCAATAATTGAACCTGGAGGGCTGGGCAGCTGGCTCAGCAGGTGAAGTGCTTGACTTGCAATCATGAGGGCCTGAATTCAGATCCCCAGCATCTATGTAAAAACAGGCTATAATAGCATCTATAACCCCAGTTCTCGGGGGCTTGCTTACTAGAGAGTCTAGCTAAGTCAGTAAATACCAGGTTCAATGAAAGAACCTGTCTTAAAAACTCACATGGAGAGTGACTGACAGACACTTATATTTAACTTCTAATCTCCCCATGCACACAAACACATGTGTATGTCCTATTGACATGCATGAACACATGAACACACATATTTGTAAAATTTATACAGAAGAATCAAATTTGAATGCAGAGGTACTCTATTTCCTTATGATGGCTTCCTCATTTTTATGACAACCAATAAGATATAAGAGTAGCTACAAACACATATTTAACATGAAAACACTCCTATCTACTGACATATATGTTCCCTATGATCTCTCCCTATGTTTGGGGAAGAAAGTCTACAGAGCCAGAAGCACTCAGTCTATCCATGCAGATGCGAAGACTTGCTCCATTTCAGTCCCATAGACAGCTAAGATGTATCAGAACTTCCGGTGATGATAGAAAGTCTCTAAACCCTTGGTGTCTATATGGAAGACATTCATTCACCCCATGCAGTTGTGGAGCAGAATAACATGCTCAGGATTTCCAAATCCTAGAATAATAAAGCCATAATATAGCTCAATCATACTCTATCTTTTAAAAATATGCAATTGCCTGAAATTACAGCATGATAGCTTAAATGTAATATATTGTTAAAATTAGCTTTTGTGTCTTTTGTTCCTGATTTTTAAGTCATCTCTTGTAAAATTTTAAATTGTACATACTGCTTGCCATTAATATTCTGTGGTGGATCTTAGCTCTAGATTGTTCAACTATGAGTATACTTGTATATTTATAATTACAGAACTGTTTAGCAACACAAACATCTGTGTAATAAAAACATTTTCTTTTAACACAAGAACATACATTGAACAATGACTTATAATTTGTTCTTATCAGGTAACAATGCAGTTTTCAATACACAACCCTCCTAACATCAACTTTCACTCTTTTAATTCCTTTTGAACGAAGTGACTATACAGATTTTCATATTTTAAGGTCTTTAATGCACTAAAGTGTATGCTGTTCACATGCATCCAGTGTCATCATAATTTGTATGTTACATTTATGCAAAAATGGATTAAAAACAGAGCAAGTCAAAGGAATAAATGGTAAACCAAGGAATTATCTACAAAGTAGATGGCACAAAATTGGTTAACTCTTCCATATTTTAATGTCAGCATGAGGGAGATGGTGTATAGTGTGAACTGGACATAAGTCTAGCACAGCCCAAAGTGGCCACACACATTTAAGATTCAACAGATCCACTTAAGTCAACAGGGCTGATAGCCATCACATGGAAAGGTGACAGAGTTTCACATCAGAAGACCCAAGTGTCCCCACAAAGTTATGAGCATGTACTTGTGCAAGTGAACATAAGCAGCTTCTCCGGTGAGCCAGTCCCCATGTCCAACTCAGAATAACTCCAGCCCGGTTACTTTTTAATATCCAGGACAAAGACTTATGCCAAAAGCTACAAGAGTAGAAAATACAAGCTACTTATTTATAGTAATTTTTTATTTCAGGGGGCTCTTACTTTCCTGATAAATAAATAGGTGCATGAGAATCAAAAGTGCTTCTCCTACTGTAAGTGAGAAGTCCCAACCTGATCATTCTCTAATCTTGGACCAAAAATTATTGTTGCATTGTTGTAATTATAGTAATCTACACTCTGAGTAGATACTTCTAGGTTTCTCCACAAATCTATTGGCCACCAGGTTTTCCCTCTCCAGACAGGGTACCTTCAAGGGCCATTGATGAGCAAGTTGCAGATGGTCTGTGCCTTAGGAAACTAACAGCGCCACTACAGAATTGGTTCAGGGAACAGTGCATGCATTGGCATCTCTATTTGTAGATGAGGCTCCAGGGAAGCTATTATAGCCATAAGGAACACATGGGGTAACAAGGTCAGTTTTTGTCACTATGATAAGTGCCAGAAAGAGCCAGGTTGAAAGAGGATATATTTATTTAGATCATTTGGTCTTATAGTGTGTTTCTACTGCTTTGAGCACATGGTGAGGCAGAACATCATGGCAACCACCAAGGCCCAGTGGATGGTCACCCTTATGTGACCAGGATGGAGAGAGAAAGAAATAAAGAGAATCACTCCTGTGCTATCAGGTATCACTTCTCCATTTTGTACCTTCATGAGCCACAACCAAAGGACATTTATGCTCAGGGAACATCTCTAGGAAATACTTTCACAAATGCAGCCTCACAGACACTTTACGAATCAAATCATCTCTCGGTCTAATCAATTTGACATTTGGTATTAACCATTTCAAGGTATTGACTCTGTTATACATTCTATCATTCTACCTATAGAGTCTATGATGCAATCAATTACATCTTCAGTGTGTAGGGGGCTTGCCAAGAATCTGTGGAGTTAACAGGGTACTGATTTTTCATATTGTAGTATTCTTCTGGAATGTGCAATCTGCCTCCAGGTTACACTGACATTGGGCTTCATAACAGCACTTCACTCATGGCTACGGGGAATAGGTTGGTTCTCGCTACTTTTCTCCCTGTACGTGAGGCTATAAGGGGAAAGGATCACCAGGAGCCAGGTTCCTATGCGGGTTTTGATCTCCACAGGCATCTGGGGTTCATCAGCAGTTGTAACTTCTCTATGGTGTTAATTGCACAGTATGGACCTGCCTCCGAAATGAGGGAAGAGGGCAGGTAAGGATAGAAGTTACATAATTTGAAACATATGCTGTTTGGGCCACAGAGGGATTCAGAAGCCAGCTACTTATTTTATGGACAAGATGGCCTGGCTCCAGTGATCAGCTCAAGTTCACACTGGGAAACTGCCTCTGATTGCCTTGAATGTAGAAGTAATTGTGTGTGGTGTTTTGCCCAATAAGAGTGATGAAAGACCCAAGCCTTCCTTCCCAAAAAGAAGAGGAAAAGATTATGTCAAAGTAATTGTTTATTGCCCAAGCAATGTATAATTAATGTAAAAACTGCTGGTTTTAATTATAAAGTGCAGTATGCTGCTCCCCTCATTGTTTGCTACTTTTAACAGGATGCCCAGACCCTTCTTCTGGGAGCATTTTTCTTGTCTGAATTCCTGACAGACTTTTAATTGTGCAATTGTAGCTGAATTTCCAGTCATTCCCCAGTTTCTTGGCTTGTTTATTCCACTCCATCCATCTTGGTCCTACAATTCTCCTGCAAAAACCATAGGTACATGGAACTTTACACATGGTTCTCTCTTCTGTGTATGACTTGTTGAATGAAATCACATGACAGTCATGGCGTTGAGGGATGTACAGTTGCATCTGGTACCACAGAGGAGGTACTGTGGTCAGAGGGAACAGTTACTGTCAAATCCTGGGAGCCACCTTTGTTACTCAAGTGAGCCTTCATCACACCAGGATCCAGAATATATACAGACTCAATGGATAAACCAATAAAAATACATTTTAAATGTTATTTTTTAATTGTGTGTGTATGAGTGTGTGCATGCATGTGTGTGCCACATGTGTGAAGGTGCCCATAGAGGCCAGAAAAGGCCATAGGATCACATAGAGCAAAAGTTCCAGGCAATTGGGAACTACCCAATATTAGTGCCAGGAGCCAAATTGACATCCTTTTTATGAGCAGAGTGCACTCCTAAGAGCTGTCTCTCCATCTCACAAATCACATGCTTTGTATTAAAAAGTAGGGAATGAGGGCAATGACTTTTTAGCAATGAATAAATTGTTTATTCAAGCACGTCTTTATTTTGTTATTATATTATCATTAATATGTATCTCATTGTTTGCTTGTCCAATAGTTTCATAATGGAGATGGAACTCAGGGCTTTATGTATGCTAGGCACGTTCTATATAACTGATCTACATTACATCCTCGGCCCACTTTGAGCATTTTTGTTCTGAGACAGGTTTCACCCTCCCATTGGGCTTACTCTGTAACCCATGCAAGCCTTGAACATGGTATCATCTTCCCTTAGCCCACTGAGCAGCTAAGATGACAGACTGACAGACCTTTTCTTCTTACTAGGAGTTCTTTAATTCTGCTCCATATGCTTTGCACACTGGTGCGTAGGCCTAAGTGGAAGAGAAGGAGAAACAGACTCTTTGACCAGGGAAGTCAGTGGAAGAAGGTTTTCCATGCTCTTAATTTTATTCCACATTGCGAAGCACAAGGGATCCAGGAACATATGGGAAGACTTGAGTTTAATTGTTAAAACTCCGCTCTGCCAGGCCGCTTCCCCCCTCTAATCTGCACTGGTTAGCGTTTGTGTGCATTAGGTAATATATTTAATGTTTCTCACTCCGATCCAATTTTTGTGTGTTTGGCAGCAGCCCAGCTTCCATGGGCAAGGGGCAGGGGAGACCATAAATCTGCCACCATGGAGCCCAGAAGCTAGATGGTATGCTTGTGTGAAGAGTCCAAAATGCTTGTGAAGCAATACCGTCTCTTCCCTGAAAGTCTCTCAGGGACCAAATTAATGTATCTCATATTGTATTGATTGGAGCCAATAAGTGCCTAAATGATTTGATGCGAGACAGAGAGATTGTGCAGGCAAGAGGGGTTAGGAGCAGCGTTGGAAGAAGTATGTGGTTTAATTACTGTCTGAATTTCACCAATCTACCTCCCCCCTAAGGAATTTAACAAATAGGCCTAAGTGCACTTTAGCTGTTCTTGACAGCTGTTGAAATGATATCAGCCCTTGATGAGGGAAGTCTGGAGGCTTAGGGTATTGTATTGGTGGGAGCTGCAAGCCACAGGGAGCACCTCTTCAGCCCACAAATTTAGCAACAAAATGCAGGATAAGCCTTTTAATGTTGAGCTATGGAGAAGAGAGATTTATGTAGCGGTTCTGCTTTATTCTGATTGAAGTGAGATGTGTCTTTGATGAAGGGTTGGTTCCATGTTGGCATCTGCCTTTCTAATGATGTCGAGCCAAACCCAGAGCTAAAGCTATACATGGATGTTGGGTGTGGAGAGAGTTTGTGCACATAATGGGAGCAATCATGGACTTTCTTCATTTTGCATCTGCTCTGTGCTGGAGACCAGAACCCAGTGTCTTGGGAAAGCTGCCTATAGCTAGCTCTTGTTTTAATGGTCTGTTAGGAAGCTCTTTTAGGGAAATGAGAGATGACTGGTTATTCTCTCAGGGTTTTTTTTTAAATAGAAGAGAGAGAAGGCAAACCCTGACTGAGATTCTATGTCAAGCCCCGCACCAGGAAGACGAATGTTGTGCATCTGAGAGTGTTTTGATTACATCAATAATTCAAAGAAAGCACTGTCCACTTAATCTCTTTTACACTTCTCCATCAGGAAAGACCCCAGTTTCATCCCACACTCCTGCAGCTATCGTTTTCCTCAGCTCTGTTTGAAATACATTATTCTGTTTTCCTGGAAATGTTTATAGTTACTACTGACCAAATTGCATGCACGCCATTTGCTCTCGGAGACAGATGAAAATCCACTTTAGATGGTAGACACAGGTGAGGTGTTATCAAAGCTGAGTTCTAAATTGAACTTGGATTTCACTTTACTAGGCCATGAGTCTGATGTGGCACACAAGTCTCATTTGTTTGTGTATACTGATCAGTATTCAAAATACAAACACATAGGACTGGCAAGAAAGCTCAGTGGGTAAAGCACATAAACATGAGAACCTGAGTTTAGTCACTAGAACCTGTGTGCAGTATTGGAGGGTTGAGAGGGAGAAAATGGAGAAGGAAATTATTCTATAGTACTATAATGACAGAAAATACAAGAAAATAATTTATTTTTTCCTTTAATTAAGTGTAGTTTTTTCTTCTACAATATAATATGAATGTAGTTTTCCCTCTGTCCACTCCTTCTTCCTCCCTATCTCCTCTACCATCAAAATCTACAAGCTTTTGGTCTCTCAGAAAAGAACAGGCTTCTAAGCAATAACAAATATAACAAATAAGTATTTAAATTACAAATAAATATAATAAAAAATAATATTTAAGAGGATAAAACAAAAACCATCCTATCGAAGTTGGACAAGACAAGACAACAGAAGAATAAAAGAGCCCAAGAGAGAATCAGAAACCTGCTTGTTTGTCCAGTCAGGCATCTCATAAAAGCACTAACTGAAAGCTATAGAATATTTGTGAAGTACCTTGTATAGACCGTGTAGGTCCTTGGCACGCTGCTTCAGTCCCTGTGAGTTCATACACATTTTGTTTAGTTGTTATAGAGAACCTTGTTTTCCTGGTATCCTCTATAACTTGTCTCCTTGCCTCCTTCCTTCTCTTCCAATGGGTTTCCTGAGCTCTGAGTAGTAGAACTTGACGGAGGCATCTTCTTTCGAGCTGAGTGTTCTAAGGTCTCTATTTCTGTATAAGTAATGTCTGTCTGTGGGTCTATGTATTTGTTCCCATCTGCTGCAAGAGGAAGCCTCTTTGATGATGAAGGATGAATTAAGGTACCAATGTATAGGTATGAGAAAATAATTTTTAAAAATTACATGCTATAATGTACATTTGTCATATCTTTGTTCCTGTGAAGAGATGGAAATTAGAAACATGAGAATCCTACAGGAACTTGTAAGCCAACTAACCTGGTATATGCAGTGGAAAAGAGCTGATATCAAGCCAAGGAGAGGGTGGGAAGGGTTGTATGTCCTCTGCCCACTACATATGCATTTCAATATGGAGGTACCTAGGCATAGATATACATGACAGAGAGAGAAAGAGAGAGAGAGAGAGAGAGAGAGAGAGAGAGAGAGAGAGACAGAGAGACAGAGAGAGAAAGAGAGAGAGAGCATGCACATATCCTCACCATACACATACATATGTATAGAAATACACATATTTTTAAGAATCATGCGTGTACTTCTGAATGTGTCTGTGCATGTCTGTATCCTCAGTGCTGGGCAGAGCAGGACAGATGGATAGCAATAGCTCATTAGCCAGCAGCAACTCTAGCTGAGTCAATGAGTTTCAGGCTCAGTGAAAGACCCTGTCTAACAAAATTAAGAATGGGAGAACAATCAAAGAACGACAGCAGACATTGACCTCTGGCCTCCATAGACTAATGCGCATGTGTGGACAAAACAACACACAATATATACAGAAAGTCCATATAGATCTGTATGTATATTCAGTTGTGTGTGATTGCTTATCATGAATAAACTGCTCATGATTAAGTGGGGAATGGAACATTTACAACATCTACAGCCTGTGATTTAGGCTAACAATTCAATTGACTCGCTATGGACACTTCTTCTGCAGTGTGGCTTTACACAACTAGGAATAGCTTCTAGTTTGATTGATTAGTAAGAGGTTATCATGTATGTGTGTTACTGTGGTACTTACAGAATTAATGCAGTCTCTTTGTGTGTATCTCTCTCTTTGTGTGTGTGTATGTATGTGTCTGTCTCTGTGTATGTGTGTTTCTGTGTGTGTCTGTCTGTGTGTGTGTGTGTGTGTGTGTGTGTGTGTGTACACATGAGTGCACACAGGTGTACTATTGTATATTGACCCATCATTTGGAGAAATGTCTGTACTTTTCTATTGTGTATATAATGGACTTAATGATATTTGAAAATTCCCAAACCAGTCATCATGCTGTGAGAGCTGGAAGAGGCAGAGATTGAAGGAAGAGCTACAGATTTTCTCACTCTAGATTGGCTTAGATTTCATAACTCAGCACATAATTATCTCCATCTCTTCACCCATCCCCTAGAAAGGAATTGTCAAATTGTTAGGAAATACATATAGGACAAAGTAGTATGCCCCTGCTTTTGTCAGACTTTCTAGTCCCTCTCTGCAGTGTTCCCTTTGGAGGTATATTTATAGCATAGAAATCTAAGTCTCTGGACTTGCCTTGATAATTGGTCCCCATGTTGATGGCCTTGGGGCACATGGGAGGCCCATCAATGATCCGAGGATATTCAATTAGTTATAATGTCAAGGGTATCTTCTTGAATCCTAATTCTCTGAGAACTGCCCTTGTAGAATGCATGGCAGTTCTGAATAAACCACTCATTTTTGACCTCCTAGACCTTCTGAAAATAAGAAACTTTGATCTGACCCTCTTGCTTTTACATTGAAATACATATGCTTACACTGGATGCACCTAGTTTAAACAAACAGTAGAATAATGCTAGGCTTCTAAATAGCTTTTCCATTGTGATCTCCTTTCTTCTCTTTGAACATGATGTGTTTGCATTTACCAAGATGTTGACAACAGTCTGCATATCCATAGTTGGGATCATTAAATATCTATTAGACGGGGGTGGTGGGGGGTGGGGGGTGGCTCAGGAGGTGAGGTGCTTGCCTACTATTGTAAAAGCATGAATGTGGGTCCCAAGAACACATGTCAAACTGGACATAGTAGCTCTTATTCACAATGTCCATGTTACTATAGCATGGTAAGGCACAGAGACATGAGAATATGACAGCTTGATACATGTGACAGTAAACTACAGAGGACACTGAAAGAAGATGAAGGGTGAGGGTAGAGACCAAGGTATCACTCTGACCTTTGTACATGCCTGCACTCATGCACATAAACACGGCTGGACACCAGTGACACACTCACATGAAGATTTGAAAAATGCTTATGAAGATTATTTGTGTTTGTGTGTGCTTGTGTGTGTTGCAAACACTAACACAAGTGATTCGCAAGTATTTGATTGGTTTTGACACCGCTTGTGCTGTAGATGTTCTCTCTTCAGGCTACTGATGTGGGGCAGTGAGACATATAAAGCTAAGCACGTTGCATGGTAACAAATGTCTATGCATTACACCAACAAACACTTATGGGGCCAGAGATGGTAAAATCTGGCCTGTAGTAGGAAGAGGAAAGACTCCAGAGGAAAGAGGAAAGAAGAGGAAACTCTAATCACAGAACTGGTATGTAGTGAGTAACCTAAGTCATAGACTAGAAGGAGATGAGCTGAGCTTCGATTAATCTAAATAGTCTAGAATTTCTTAGTCTGCGAATGGAGTTCAGTGGTATAGTAGATTCCCTGGCTTCAGTCTCTATCACTTGAAATAAAACTTTTAAATGCCTTAGATAATTTTCAATGTATAATGAAAGCTTTTGGGTAATATTTCAGATATCTTCATCAATTTACATGTGCACATATTTAGATATAAATATTTATGAGTAAAACATAGATACATAAAAATTAGAAAGAAACAAAAATTTTGTTTCCTAGGCTGTTTTGCTTTCAAAATCACAGTTCTCCACAGTTAACATCACTTTGAACTGACATGGAATGCAGACTTATCTGGGCAGTCCTATCTCCCAAATTAAATAATCGTGTATTTTAACAGATAGCAATTGCTTTTAAATTCCAGAGATAGGGGATTCAATTTCCTTTTCTAATGAAACAAAAATCTACATAGAGTATATTTAAATTTCTTGAAAGAGTTCATTTAATAGGTCTAAAGTGGTCTCAGTAAAATCCACAGCTTAAAGATACAGTTGGAGCCTCCATTGGAAATAAGTTGAACTTCCAAGAGAGAAATGGGTGGTGATCTGAGTTCATTTGTACAGAAGAACATTGCACCAGCAATCAACTTTAAGTTAATGTTAACAATTATAATGTGTATCCTTTAATTGTTGAATTTTGAATCGCTTTCCAGTTTCCCACTGAGTTTAATGTGTATGCAAATTACATGGCCAAGAAATTCAAGATGCAAAAGATAGATTGCATTTTGCAACTATCCCCTAATTATTGCTTAATTTTTAAAAGGTCTTTCTCGAAGTCATGGTATTGTTCAATTTCCTGATACTGAACAGAAGACAACTTTTGGCTAATGATCAGTATAAATCTTGGGGTGGGACTTAATTGAACACTAACTTTGTTGCCTTTGCAATGGCAAGCTACTCAGTTCCCCTTTTCTCTAAGGTATGCCTTCCTACTCTCTGAGCATGAATAATTGTCTTCTAGCAGGAAGTATTCTTTGAGTATTCTTTTATGAATCTGAGAGCCATGCAGTATCATGCAAACTCACACAATAGGAAATCAATTCCAACTCTAATACCCATTTTGATATTGTAGGGGTTTTTTGAAAAAGAATTATTTTTATTTTTAGTTAAATATGTGCATGAGTATTATGTCTGAGTACAGATAGCTGATGGTACCCACAGGGGTCAGATGAGGGCCTAAGTCACACTGAAGCCAGAATTGTAGGCATTTGTGAACCTCCTAACATCAAACTTAGGTCCTCCTCCATGCTCCCTCAAGACAGGGTTTCTCTGTGTAGCCCTGACTGTCCTGGAATTCACTCTGTAGACCAGGCTGGCCTCAAACTCAAAAATCCACCTGTCTCTGCCTTCAAAGTGCAATTAATGTCATGCTCCATTTCATAAGCATCCCAACAAAACCTATTTCATGTGGAGATGGAGCCCAAGTTGTCATTCTGCTGATTTAAACAGTCACATCTGAGTGTGTATTTGTGTGTGTGTGAGAGTGTGTGTGTCTGTATTTGTCTCTGTGTGTATTTGTGTGTGTGTCTGTGTCTGTGTCTTTCTGTGTGTGCATATCTTCACATGAATGTCATAGCATGTTTACTTGTCAAAAAATACTTCCAGTAGTACATTTTCTTCTTCTACCATGTGGGACATGAGGATGGAGCCTAAGCTGTCAGGGTAGGTAATAAACAATTTTTTGTTGCCCATCCATATCTCTGAGTCTATTTATTATTATTATTATTATTATTATTATTATTAAACTGTACATGTATCATTTGAAGTCATTCCATCAGATACACAATGAGATCAGAAACATCTGAAAATGAGAGAATCTTTTGCCCCAGCAGAAAGTCCACAGGCCTTCTGAGAAACCCTGCAGACCACTAACACATGGTCCTAAGTTTCTATCGACTCTGGGCACACAAAAAGATTGATCAATCCTGCAGACTCACATTAATTGTGAAATAGAAAGGAACGGTGCGATCAATGGTGAGGATGAAAGTCCGCCCGACGTTGCCACATCCAGCTAATCCGATAATGAAGAAGCTGATGTATAGCATATTGGAATTCCACCGTCTGGGCAGTTGTCACCATAAAGAATATCCTGCAATTATTGAGAAAAATTGAGCAGGCAGCAGTTGGGCCAACATAATCAGCCTGATGCCATAGTAGTTTTCCTGATTAAACACTAAATTAAGTGGCACTCTGCTCTGTAACCTGCCTGCGTTATGAAAAATAATCCAACAGCTAATGGGAATAAGTTTGTATTTTAATCAAAGCAAACTATGAATATTAAAATATTCCTAGCTATTTTTGTGTCGTTTAGCTGTGAACATGTTTAACAATTTATAAATGGTTCTTGCCATTGGCTGCTAGGGAAAGGGTCCCATGTTATACTGGGAGGTGAGGATCCTGTGTGAAAATCAATTAGACTTGATACAAATTCAAAGAACTCTTAAGGGGAAGGAGGGAAAAGGAGGAATGGGGAGAGAGGAAAAAGGAGAGAGAGAGAGGAGATAGGAAAGAAAGAAGGGAGAGAGAGAAAGAAGAGGAAGGGAGGGGGAAGGAATGAATTTCTTAAGAGACCCTGGGAGAATTAAAATGTAGTTAACTTCTGTAACAGTTTGCCTAAAGGCATCAGCTCTATTCTTTGCTGAAAAGCCTGTAATCATTCCAAGAGGATAAAGCTTATTAAGCCAAGCATAAGACACAGATCTCTTATACACGTATGTCATAATTAAGTTCTGTAGCTCAAAGCCATGGCTGACCTATCTCTGCACTGCAAGTTCTCCAGAAATAAGAGGAGACAAGATGTTTAGAGACAGGAAAAGATGGACTGTGTATTGTGAGCACCAAACCTTCATGGAGATGCCCTGTGTGGCCCTTCTTCCTGGGACACTCACTAGTGAGGTGTGGTGAATGCTCTGTACATCCTCAGAGAAAGCGCTGGTCTACACCAGAGTTCCCACAGCACAGTCACTTGACTCTTGATGTGCCAATGATGACAGGAAGCAGCATATGAACATTTATCTTCTTCCCTTTTAAAGGTTTTATTCTTCAATGTTTGTCAATCTGCACCTGTGTGGCTATGAGTAGAGGTCGGAGGTCAACCTTGGGTACCACTCTTCAGTGGGTTTCTGCCTTGTTTGATAAAACAGATCTCTTTCTGGGATCAAGGCTTTTCTTCCCAAGGTAGGTTAGGCTATCTGGCCAGTGAGCCTGAGGACTGTGCCTGCCTCTCTCTTGGTCATGTCCCGCTTCTCCAGAGAGTGTCGGACATTGAACTCGGGTCCTCATGCTTGAGGGGGAAACCTTTGATTGACAGAGATGTCTCCACAGCCCCTTGGGTCACCATTCTTGCCGGAAGAGACTCATAGCACCTTCCCCTTAGTGAGAATTGAAAGAGGATTTTAGGTAGGAAGAGTAATCACCTATCTTCCCATATGTCTGTTTTGATTTGTTGATTCTTAATTCAAGACAATTTATGGCTCTGCCTTTCCAATGAAAGCAAATTCCCTTTCTCTGAGGGATGGGGGTTGAAGAATGGAGAGAGATGTACAAGCATTGTGTGAAGGTGAAAAAGCAAAAGCTCAGCTGGGCATGTGATATATGCTTGTAATCCAGTGCTCCAGGGTGTATGTGGAAGGATCAGAGGCAAACATGGGAGTGCCAGGAGTTCAGGGTCAGGCTATGAACATTTATGCAACTATCTCAAGGTTTCACCATTCTAGAGAGCTACAGTTCCTTCATGTCTCCCACTTTGCAGAGGAAAAGCTGGGCCCAAAGCCCTACACAGTTATTGTGACAGATGGAGTTAGTCAGAATGTCCTCTCAGAGCAGTTGTTTACTGCTGTCATGACCTTGTTGGGGGAGGGGCGTCGTGGGCCTTGTCAGCTTCAGCTTCCCCATGCTTGCAGCTCATTTACTTCCTGAGCCTCACAGCAGCCCCCCCCCCTCCGTGAAGGATCCATTACCCTATGTGGAGGAAATCACTGCCCAATTACAAATTCTGTTTTAAACTACCTCCAGTTCAGTCATCTTTGGACAAACCTTGTCTAAGTTGTTCAGGCCAGGTGCCCTGAGTCAGGGATTCTAGCTCAAGCCACCCATTCATCTAGAACTACAGTACAAAAGATGTTCAGACTTAGGTTCTAGCCATGTGGACTCAAGAAGTAAAAGCAGCTTGAGAGTACAACCAGGCCAAGATCCAGATCTCTTGGTCTGCTCTGTGTTGAAGCAAAACACCCCTGGCTTGGAATTGTATGAAGAAAAGAGGTTTGGTGGTGGGCTTTCAGTTTTAGAGGATAAAATTTCAGATTCTTATAGCATCATAAGTTGGGGCCTCCCGTCTGCTTTACAGCACTGCAGTGACATCATGGTGGGAACTAGTACAAGAAGGAGAACCATTATTTCTAAGAGGGAATCTGGGATCAGCTTTGCTCTTTGTAGGTCATCTCTGTCCTGAGAGTTTCCTGGAGCCCTATAGTAACTGTGCTAATCCTTTCTGATGGCAGTGCCCTCAAGGGCCTAACCACCTTCCAGTATGCAGAATTATTGAAGGATTCTCCATCTCAACCATCCTACACTAGATTCTAAGCTTTCAGCAGGTGAACTGTTGTGGAGAACATAAGATCTACATCATTTATTCACTCAACACAAGACTTTGCCCCGATTACTTGCTTTGCTCTTTCATAAATCTACAAGACAACAGCATGTGTCCCATATTTAAAGGTAAAACATCCAAGGGTTATGATCTTAGTACCTGTGGATGATGTCACATCACTATTAATGGACAAGAGGTTGACAGTGAGGTCAGATAAGCTTCACCCCATTTTCCCTTTCGTGGGAAGTAGATGCTTCTTCTCTGTCCCGCTGTAGTATTGGGGGCTATGCAGGCATGTGAGAAAGCAAATAGCTCTCACTCTTCTGATCTGAACAGTCCTGTCTGCCTGGTAGAGAAGAGAGCATAGCTGTGAGGATATCGGAACACTGTTTTGTGGCCCCCTTTCCTTACCTTGGCCATTGGGATTGTACTAAACCTAAATGGCTTACAGGAAAGACTGATCACTAAGAACCTTCATTGTTTTCTTAGTAGACCATGAAATCGTTATCTCACATGTGGTCTGTGTCCACCACGGTAGATCAGATCTGGAAAAGATTATTGCCACTGTAGCCACCTTCCTATAACAGAAGGAGGCTGATGTGGGCAAGCTTATAATCACCGGAAACCTGTGCCACCTGGGTCATAGGAGGCACGCAGTGCTTACTGGCAAGGCTTCACCAACCGCAAGAAAAAGAGCACAAATATCAGGCTTAAGAAACAGAGACAACATCTGTTTCTTACAGGAGACTTGAAGATCCTTTGCTAGACCAGAGGTGGATTCCTTCCTGAGTAATCAGATGACTGTTGTTTGGTGTGTGTGTGTGTGTGTGTGTGTGTGTGTGTGTGTGTGTGTGTATACTGAGGGAGAGTAAGTAATGCCCTCCCTCCTTGTCTCCTAGGGATGCAATTGTCTTCCTTAAAGCACCCTCTCTAACTGGAGCTCAGATTATTGACACAGTTAGGGGAAAAATTGTAAAAGATTGTATTCTTCAGTCCACATCAACCCACAGGCTACTACATGTAGATATGTAAAGTCTGCAGGACACAGTACCTGAGGCTGTCTAACTCCCCAGGGCTGGGTACACCAAGTGTGTACTTCACAGTTTATTTGTAACTGAGTTTTCACATTTACGCCCAGATTATCTCAAAGCAGGAGAACTGATGTTGTGAAGTGTGTAGACTAAAGAGGCTGTAGGCTTTGGGACCTTGATTTGACTCTCGTTGTGACTGAGAGCAAGTTACTTCCATATGGAAGCATCAGCTCTTTTATCTATAAAATAGGATAAAATTATTTCCAACTCACATGGGGCTCCGAAGAAAATTAAACTAGTTAAGCTGTGCAAAGAACTGTCCTGTGTGTTGCTCACCATGTATATGCCACAGATGTGAGCCATTGTGTCTCGGTAGGGACATGTTTGCTCACATCCCTATTCAGAAATCATCGACTGATTGTCTGATACAGTCAGAAGAAAGATGCAAACATTTGGGAGGTAGTCAGAGTGCTATTCACCATCCCCAAAACAAAGGGTATCACCAAAGGCAAGGGATTGTCTGGTCCAGAATGTTGACAGTGCAATGCTGAAGTGGAAAAGCCTTGGTATATTCTTGTTTACAACAAACCTTCTGATGAGACAGCTATTTCTAATCAGAGAGTAAGAGGATGATCCTAACCAAATCCCGAATATTTCTTACATGAAGTTTCTCTCTATTTTCTTTACAAAGACATTTCAACAGACTGAAAAACAAGCAGGTAACAACATTTCCTCAGTAATAGTGATAGGCAGTTTTATGGATTCAGGGATCATATTGTAGAGACTATGTGGAAGGAACTAATTGGGATTCTGAGAAGTTGCCTTAGGAATGCAGACCTGTACAGAGTAACACATAAGGAGAGTTGGCAGTTTCCTTTTTAATATTTCCCAAAACAAGATAAAGTTTAAACAGGACCACAGTCCTTACAAAAATGCTTCCAAAGGCTTGAGGGACATTCAGATTGTAATGTATTCTCATCCTTTCCAAGTGATCAGAGGAGCTTTGTCATGGTGTAGACTGGGTACCACACTTCAGTATATTTTCCTCTCTAGTTTTACTTAGGGGATATAAATCTTCTTCACTAATGTCTTCACAAAGCTACTCATAATTTGGGTTTGGGAATACAGTCATGTCTGGATAATGGTCTTTTCTACCCTAATATTCCATGCATAATTTTTTATTACAGTAGTCTACCATTATGAATGAAATGTTATGGTAGAAATAGGTACTAGGACTTTCTATGAACCAATGATCTGAGATTGAATCAGGAACTTTTCACATAGCCTGGGTGGTGCTAGACCTATAAAAATTGGGCATATACCAATGAGATCTTGTTGATAGCAGGATCGTCTGACATAGCTAGGATAGAAAATTTTAGACCCACTGTGTATTACATGGTGGCACATGGCCCTCCAGCATGAGTCCAACCTCCTGACATGGCAGTTCTTAATCAGGAAGTTTTGATAAAAGTTTTCAGACATGAAATTTTCCTACATAAAAAATAATCTTAATTTTCAGGACACTTTAGTTTTATTCTAAATTTCAGACTAATTTAAGAGCTTCTCAGATACCCATTTGTGATTCATCTCTTCTTATTAAGGATGTTATTTTCAAGTGCAAGGAAGAACATACATATGTGGGATTTTCTTTGAGGATTTGTGAATGTGACAAATCAAATTTCTCTTTCATGCAATGCCTATCTCTCACTTCCTGTCTTCAGTTACCAACATTAATGCCTTTGCCTTATTTAGGAAGAAAGAGAATTAGAACTGGATGGGGAAAGAACCGTGGGTTGCCAAATTTCCTTGTCTTCAATTGTATCTATAGATGAAAACA
This sequence comes from Apodemus agrarius, assembly GCA_964023405.1. NCBI lineage: Eukaryota > Metazoa > Chordata > Mammalia > Rodentia > Muridae > Apodemus > Apodemus agrarius. Next base: position 7,607,591 of record OZ030015.1, on the reverse strand, counting down.
GCATGGTTCAGAGAACATAAAATCTATATGACTGGGAATGGTCCAATTCATGTTTCATTTTTCCAGAAGTTGGTGAAGTAGAAAACATTAATACTTACACTCCTGGGGTCAGAAGGAATTCACTTTCTTGACTCTACTTTACACTTAGATAGGAGCCTGTGCCAGTTCTGAGACTCAAGTGATCTCCTTGAGGGAGACAGGGTTTTATCACTAGACTTGGAAAGATTTGGTATTGATGCAAAGACACCAGACAATCAGTGAGTCACCAGAGATCCTGATGATCTAGGACAATATAAAGTTCTTGTCTCTTGAGTCTGGTGAATGAGACATGCAAATGATGGGCCGAAAAGGCAAAAGGAACATATTGAGCAGTAGGAGGTTGGGAGAGGGAGCTGCTGTAACTTAGGTCAATGGATGAAAGGTTGAAACATCAGCAGAGCTGTGCTACCAAGTGGAGCTCTAAGAGTAGGTGATGTTATGCAGCACTTGGCTAGAAGTTTGAAAGGGGCTTTGGAGAAAAGAAGAGAAGTATATGAAGAGAGAGCATAGAGGGAGGTATATAAGGGTAGCAGCCATGATGCTCAGTACATTGTTGGGTCTTCTGGGAAATCATATATCTTCACCTATAGTCAGCAAGTAGTTGTCACAAAGCATCAAGCTGTCAGCTCAACAACTGTAACTTATAGAATTCTGAGGTCATGATCTTGAGGTCATGAGCTTGGTCTCAGTGACCTCTCAGTGACCAGTGGGCTCTAAGGACAAGTGAAGGATGTCACTGCTGGCAGAGGTCCTGAAGCATATAAGAAAGAAACAGTTAGTGTCATCCTTGCCATGTCCTTGGGAGTACTGTGTTGAGATGATCCAGTCTCCATCAAGCTGGATTCCTGACCATGCTGTACAGAACAATTTGTCTCATGCTCATGAACATGTGGCACATGTAAACAGTGATTTCGTGTTGTACTGTCATTGTACTGAGAATTGCTGTTTATGTGGTGTGAGGACATGGGGATATCTATACAGATGAGTTCTAGAAAAGAGATATAAGATACCAAAACAAAATGAACCCTAGACTTAAATTCTGTAAAATGCATAAAAGTAGACTCAAGTTTCACATTGGTCAATTGAAGTCAGTCAACTTCTTTAATGACAGATAGAGATGAAACTGAGCAGGTATAGCTGGGTGCCTAATGGTGAGACCTCCCCTGTACTCCTTCTAAGTATGTAGGCACACCTCATTTGTTAAGAAAAGGAGCAATCATATTGTAGGATGCAAAAGGAGGAAGTAGACACATTGAGCTTGAAGCCCGTGGTGCTGAGGTTGAAATATCTACCTCCTTGGAGAGCCTTAGGACTCGGTAAACAGGGGCTACAAAGCCTTGCACATCTTGGGAGTCGGGTTAGTCACTGTCCCCGGTTTGAGAGGATTTGAGACTCTCTGCTCTCTGCCGGTCCCTTGATTCTCTTTTACTAACCTTGCAGTCCCTGCCCCGATTCCCTCAGGTGGTAAATACTTCATCTTTAATTTCCTTTCCTGGTAGACTTGACCCTACTTCGATCCTGACTTTGGCACTGTCCTTCTGTTCCCGTGTCCATATCATGTCTGGCTGCAGCCACCCCCACCTCTTCCCTCATACCTCCCTGCCCCCTGCCTGTCACGGTTCCATGTTGCTGTGGGCAAAACTCATTTTTCAAAAGACAGATGGTGGCAACCCTGTTCTCTCTAAATAAAAAAGAAAAACAGCTGCCAAGGTGTGAACAGGAGTCTCTGGCAGCAAATCCTATCTACCTCGAGTGCTGGCAAAGTTTCCCTTCCGGGAAGAGGAGCTATCGAAACAAAATGTGCAGCTTCAACTGGGCTCTACCAAGGCCCAAGTATAGAGCAGTGGCAAATAATGGCGATTTATAGTAGACTATAGACCCAGCACCTTTCTATCTTGGAGGGTACATATTTAAATGTGATGCTAACGGAGCTGAAATTTATAGCTCTCTAATAACGATAAAACGCCATCAAAGAGTGAGATAAATCTCAGGCTGCAAACCTTAGAATGCAAGGCACACACTCACATGGTCACACAAGCTTGTAAAATACAGCCTGGGTGCTAAGTCAGAACTCTGGGTTTGAAAGAAGCCAGTGGAACAGAGGAAGGGAAAGAAGTGTTTTATAGAGGATCACAAATTGTTGTTTTCATGAGACTGGGGTCAAGGTACACCGTGGCCTCGGGTGGAAATGAGCTTTGTTTGGTTCCATGGCTGATATATACTTGACCTTGGTGAGGAAGCTTTTCCTTCTCCAGACCCTCAATAGCTTTGCCCTTTACCTTTTCACGGCCCAGCGACAGGCTTACTTCCAAACAAATGCCCACGAATTACAAACCCCCGGGAAAGGAACGTCTTTTTCTTATACCCTTTTCTTTGTCTGACGATTGCATACTCGTTTATGATATATTTTTATCCAATCTACCACCTTTGTTTCCTTCCCTCCGATCTGTCTCATGTCTTCCCCCACCATTTTTTTCCTAACCAATTTCATATTCATATGCTCTTGGTTTTAAAAACACTCTGAGTGTTTATTTATTTATTTTGAACTGAACTCTCTCTCTCTCTCTCTCTCTCTCTCTCTCTCTCTTTCTCTCTCTCTCTCTCGGTAGCTTGGCAAAGAGAGAGTAAAACAAATTAATGAAGCCTGGATGGTTGCCAGCTGCCTGGGATTTAGAAATGTGATGTGCAGCCTTCCGCTCCGGGTGCAGTCCCTAAGATGGGGAGGACATGTCACGAGATCCAAACTGGGGACCTTTCCTGTATGTTTAAACGCAGGCTCTGCAAGCTCCCAGCGCCTGCCTGAGGGGGCCTGCAGCCTGTATGGGGCATCAGCAGGCTCATTCATTGGCGTATATCAGCCTTGTGCATTAAATGCCACCTGGAAATGAATCTCCAAGCCATCCTGAATCTTCTTCAACTGTGCATGCTCAGGATTTTTTGTTTGTTTGTTTGTTTATGTTTTGTTGTGGTTGTGATTTTCCCAAGTCTATAATTAACAAAAAGGAGGGAAAAGTCTGGGCCTGGTGTCACACTCTAGTCAGAAAAATAAACTGGAAGGAGTCTCACAAATACAAGGCCAGCCATGACTATAGAGGGCGCTCAAGACACACTGGGTGACTGAAGGAGACTGTTCCTCAAGATATAAACTACAAATAAGGCTGAAGATGTGGCTGAAGCTGGCCTCTAATCTTGCCTAGTATGTACACTACCCTTGATTTGAATTCTAGAAAAGACAAGAAAAGGGAAGTCCTATCTAAATGGCTCTTGTTCTAGATGTTTCTTCACAAACACTTCTCCTTATGCAAAGGTATCCTCAGTAAATAAATATCATAGTTAATAAACAAATAAATAAGTAATCCAGGTAGAACATTTATTTTTCTCTAAGAAACGTGAGTTCAGAAAGCTTGCTCCACGGGCGGTGGTGGCGCACGCCTGTAATCCCAGCACTCTGGGAGGCAGAGGCAGGCAGATTTCTGAGTTTAAGGCCAGCCTGGTCTACATGGTGAGTTTCAGGACAGCCAGGACTATACAGAGAAACCCTGTCTCAAAAAAAAACAAGAAACAAAGAAAGAAAGAAAGAAAGAAAGAAAGAAAGAAAGAAAGAAGAAAGAAAGAGAAAGAAAGAAAGAAGGAAAGAAAGAAAGAAGGAAAGACAGAAAGAAGGAAAGACAGAAAGACGGAAAGAAAGCAAGCTTGCTTCAGTTCATTCCCATGAGGAGGAGAAAGTTGTTGTTTTGGTTTTTTTTTTCTTGGTGCTTCATAATGAGTATGTGATTGAATGTGTTGTCTTACAGTGTCCCTTTTTGGAAATGTGAATGTTTATAAATTACAAACCCTATTGATAGAGCTGGAAATATTACATCTTCCTCCTGGGCTTTTACAGGTGTGTGGAAACTGGCAAAGAACCAGAGCTGTTCAGCTTGAGAATGATAATCATTCTTTAGGTATAGATATTTTCCAGTTTCTGGAATTGCCTGGTATTAGTCTGAATAAAAGGTAATCCTTTTATTCATCCCTATAGATAATATCCCTAATGTTCCTGTGTGCTTTTCTTTTTTAATTTTTTAGTGTGTGTGTGTGTGTGTGTGTGTGTGTGTGTGTGTGTGTGCTGTGTATACTGGGAAATTCTAGTGCTTGGGGAAAATGTCAGAGTCCTCAGATAAAACTTTGAGCTGAGCTTTGTTGACTTTATGAAAATCAGAGGCATAGGAAGATGGAGGAATAGAGGGAGGAAGAGAAAAAATTGGGTAGGGAATGAAGAGAGGGAGGGAGAGAGGAGAGATTAACAGATAACAAGAGAGAGGTAGAGAGATGAAGAGGGGAGGAAAGAGCAAGGCGGGGCAAGTATGAAAAGGAGGAAGGTGAGGTAAAGGCAAAGAAGAAGAGAGATAGAGGACCAGGAGAGGGGCTCAGGCTACTGTCATCTTCTCTTTTTCCAAAGATGTTTTGTAGCTTTCATTAGATTTTCCAAATAACCCTTCATCATTACCCTTCAGCCCATGGTTTGATTGTCTCTATGTTCTGTGTTGAGAATAGTCCATTTGGTTATAGTCAGGATGACCTGACAAGGATCACAGGCTAATTCATTACAGGGAATGGTATGGCTGACTGAAAACAAGCCGTATTTGTTATAGGGGTGGTCAGTGCTTCTTCTAAGACTAGAGTAATGCAAAGCCTCAAACACCACTAAGTCACCCCTTGACCCCCATAGCCCAGGAATCAAATCTCTCAGGCCTGATACCCTGACATCCTGAGTCTTACCAGCTGCCACCTTCCACTACAAGGATTAGGGACTCACTGACTCTCCCTCTTCTCCTGAGGGTTTGTCCTGCTCTACTGCATGTTTTACCTCCAACGTCTAGTTCTCTTACCCTGACACAGCCCTCCAGGTTTCCCTCCATCCTAGGCTTGTAAGACAGAAAACAAGGTGCCTCTTCCCCCAAACCCCCCAGGGTGCCCTTAGGTAGATGGGTCCTTCCGTATCTTGCGTCAGCAGCTTCCTCCACACAGTTTCCCACAAGCTTTCCATTCTCATTCCGGGGGTGGGACACATGGGGATTCCCTGTGATCCTTTGCCTTTTCTTCTATAATTCTAAAATTATCTCCAACTTAGCCACCCATGAACAATAAAATAAAATAACAAAGGAAAATAGAACTTTGGAAATGCCTCTGCTATATCCAGCCAAATGAAAGATAGGGTGGTCAACATGAAGAGTTAGCAGACAGACATAAATGAATGAAATGTAACTTGGTTTTTATGGTATCATAATGAAAAGGCTTGGGGGAGGAAGGGGCCATGTTTTTTTCTCTCTTGGAACTACAAGTCCAGTAGAGTGTCTACATCCTTATTTTCCTCATTACTGATTTGCAGTGCATCAATCACTGAGGGCTTCCTGCTCGCTGAATAAATGAATAAATGCAAGTACAACTGGGGAGGAGGTCCATTCTCCTTACTTAGCTTCCACTCAAGTTTCTCTACTTTCCCAACATTCACTGCTTTGATCCCATAGATCTTACTGACTGGCTGGATTGTCTTGCTTCAGACTCAATGTACATGTTCAAATGTCATTGGCTAAGACATTTAGGTATTTGGATCTCCAAGAGACTGTCCATGTTTTGGATGCTCTACAACACTTGGAAGCAGAAGTATGCTACCCTGAGAAATGAATGCATGCTAATACTCAGCTGCTCACATCCTTCTGCTATCCTGTCCTTTTATAGATGTTATTCCCATTCCTTGAATACATTGGTCTACCTTTCTTGGATTAGAGCATCTTAACTCCAAAATCAACCCAAAGAAAAAGTTGACTACCTTATTATATGTTTAGTACCAAATACCCAGGTCCACGGGTCAGATCTTCCCCTGTGGTGGTGACATAAGGCCATATTCTGGTTTCAGAGATGAGTAGATTGCTTTGACCAAATACTTGATACAAATAAAGAATATGTTCATAATTCACTAAACACTACCTTGAAAGTTTCAGGTACATGTAAGTCTTAAATAGAAGAAGCACTATTGAACTTTACAATATAATATAATAATGGGCTAAGTAATAGTGTATGTGAGTTTGAAATATGATATATGCAAAATTGCCAACTTAAATTATATGATGTGGTAGTTTGAACAAAAATGGTCTCCATGGGCTCATATATTTGAAAACTTAGTCACCAGAGATTGGATCTCTTTCATAGGTTTGGAAGAATTCAGAGGCATATTCTTGTTAGAAAAAACATGTCACTAGGATTGGGCTTTGAGGTTTCAAAGTCCTGTGCCAGGCCCTGGTACTCTCTGCCTGCCAATCAGGACACAGCTCTCAGCTACTGCTCCAAAACCATATGTGCTGCCAGATACCCTGCCATGATGATAATAGGCTAAACCTATGAAACTATAAGCAAGCCCCCAATTGACTGTGTTCTTTCATAAGATTTGCCTTGGCCATGGCATCTTCATAGCAATAAAACAGTGACTAATGGCTAAGGCATGTGTCTCCCACCCTTGCTAACATTATAACATTAAGGCACCATTTCTTATCCATGTTATAAAAAAACAGCATGACATTTGAAAGACACTATGATAATCTAAGTCTGATAGCTACCAGGATGCAAAGGGAGGTTTTCAACCCAGATCTTTCAAACTTCAAAGGAAAAAAACGTCTTTCTCCACCATGTGTCATCTGTGGGCTCTGTCATACAGAGGCATAGAAGAAGGCTCTCAGAGATCAGTAGAACACTGTGAAGTATTCAGAAGGGAGACTCCAAGTTTCAGGGATGGGGAGCCACTGGCATTCAAAGTCCTGCTTCTACTTTTAGAACCAGATAAAAGCAGTGAAAACAGAGCACTGAACTCTACACCAATTCAACAGTGAGTCAAAGGACACCAGTCCCCCAAGTTGACCTTTCCCAGTCTTCCAGAACTCCAGCGAGTGACTAAACTCCAGGCCATCTGGGTCCACTGGGGTATTCATGGATATCCTCTCTGAAGAGTCAAAAAGGCTGACAGCTGTGCATATGGGTGTGGGGGGAGCCAGGAATGGTTCCTGAGAGAGTTAAGACCTTCTAAGATCCTGTACCCACATCTGGGGTGGAAGGCCATTGTCTTCTTATTATTTGAACAGACATAATTGAAAGTCCAACATTATATTTCCCCCAGTGACTATAGATGATATGAGAGGAGGATAAAAATAACAAAGGCACATTCATTTACTGAGCATTTACCATATTCCAGTTATGCATCAGGAGTCTTCTGTTGACAGTTCCTAGTTCTCCAAGGAAGACAAGCTCATCCACAAATAGAGAAGATGTGCCAACAGAGCCCAGAGAAGTTAGGTAACTTGTCTAAGGCCGTTTTCCTAGAGATGTTAGGGATGGGCACCAGTCTGTCTGACATCAGCATGTTTTTCCATTTCTTCTTATCAGCTCAAGGAGACCAGATTCCAGTGCAATGCTTTCTTTCTTTGTTGCCAAGATCTTCCACAAGGGAGAATCCAGTTCTTATTCATTATAGCTCACAGTGATGCTTCTATTTGAAAAACAAAGTCAAATGTTTTTTTTTTTTTTTTGAGCAGTGATATTATAAGCCTGGCAATTCTTAATCTCATATCTAGCAAAGGAGAGCAGGGGAACACAAAGGTAAATAGACAAAGTGAGGCAAGAAAGTCCTGACCATGTCCTTAATGTCCTTTGGGCTAGAGAGATGGCTCAGGGGGTAAAGATGCTTGTTACCAAATATAATGACTCAGGTTCAAAACCTGAGGTGTATATAGTGGAAGGAAGAGAATTGACTTCCATGGGTTGTTCTTATTTCTGAATAATATTTTTGTTAATTCTTTGAGGATTTCATAGAGTGTATTTTCATTATATTTATCCTGCACATCCTTCAATAGTATTAAAATTGGAGATTCTAGAAACTGTATTGGAAGTGTGGAAGACTTCTTATTTTGACTTCTATATAGGGAGCTATCCACCACCCTCCTGGAGGAACATTTTGATCAGATAGCCACTTAAGTTTCTCTATCATTATGATCATCATATCTTAGGAAAGGATTTAGAAAGAAAACTGTAAAACTGGGCATCTCCTAACAGCAGGCTACGGTGTGGCTCACTAAGAATGTGCTGTTAATGCATTTTAATGACATGCTTTATAATATCTTATTAAAGATTGCAAGAGCATCTAATCATCATTTAATAAATATTAATGAAGCATTTACAAATCACACCTTAATTTATAGTGTTGGAACTCATGTCCTGCCCTGGTCATCAATGCATGTGGGGCACAGTACCCTGACAGAGGATACCATAGTAACATTATGCCATCTCAGTACCATAAGTGATTTTAAAATAATAATAATATCAGTAGTAGTAATTCTTGGAGTTCAGTTCAGTGCAATGAAGCTTGATACCCAAAGCAGTTTTAGCAATTATTATTCTGTTTGGGAACATTAAAACATAATCTACCATGAATTTATAATCCATAGCTTCTCTCTCACTCACTATTTAATAATAGGCAATAATTATAAGCCCTCGTGCAAAACTTCCTGCAGATGTTGGGAGATCCGTGTTCATCTGGCACATGCTGGTATGCAGGGGATTGGTTGATATTGGGCGAGTGCTCAGCTGACTCTATTTCTGATATTCATAGAGCTTAGAGCATGACTGCTCATCCTCGCCTTGTGGCCTGGCCACTACCCCCATAACACTCTTTCTGGCCTTTCTGTGAGGCCCAGTCCAGAGTGCGATCATTACTACTGTTTGCAATTCACACTGGTCTTCAGCCGGAGTAGCATTTGCACTGGCTTGGAGGTTTTCCAGGTTACAGAAAGCAAAAATTGGAAATTCACTTAAAAATCACCCCTTCTACTCTTTCTTTTGTGGACAAGGAAAATGAGGTCCAGTGGGGAGAGATCAGTAGGGTTCTTAGGGTCATATGGAGAGGCCCAGATGAAAACAGACTGGTCCCAAGGAATGCGACTTAGTCTTTCCAAACTCACAGTTGAGAAGAAATGACGTGTGCTTTTGGACTGTGCATTTAAGTGGTATTGACTAGGAGGCGTATGTTTGGGAAGATGGTGTGGAGAATGCTGGTCTTCTGGATAAGATGGTCTAACCTTCTGGACTTCCAGCTGGGCTCCAGTGCAGGTGTCTAAGGATTATCAGTACTAAGAGGAAGTGACCAGCAGATGGCGACGCAGGGATTCAAACTGCAGCAGCCTTGTCCTAATGTGGCCCTGGGTCTGGGATTCACAAACCCAGACAGAAAAGTGTCCAGCTTGAGAAAGGGCTCTAGATTCGTCTTGCACTTTTGCTGCAACACTCGGACATAACAGGTAGCTTTTCACTAGGTGGGGGGGAAAGCCAGATTAAGGGGTGCCAGGGCACGCTCCTGTCTCTGAGTCAGCTGAGCTTTGGATCAGATCCTGGGGGCTGTGCAAAGAGAGAATCAGAGACAAGAGAAGCCCGTACTGGGACTGTGTGCAGACTAAGGGCGCCTGCTCTTTACAAGCTATGGCCAGAGTTCAAGGCAGAAGAGCCGGCAGGAATCTTTTTGCTGCGTTCTCGGATGTGGGGGCACTCACTTCAGTCTCCAGCCTGGTATTGCTTTTGTCTCTTCACAGCTCTGTTATATAGACAGTATTGCCAGGCTGTCTTAGAATAGTAGATTAACCTGTGTGCCCTTGTTTTACAAAGAGATTTATGTGACTTTTTGAAATCATGTTACCTAATAGGGATAGAATGGTTTAGGGTGACACTTATATTTCTAAATCAGAAACCTAGACTTTCCCCCTTGTTTCCCTGCCTCTAACACTTGCTCCTTTATCTACACATATTGACACCTCTCACCACAGCATCCCTGGCAAGTCTGTCCTTCCCTGTCTCTGCAGCTATGGTCTTTCAATTCAGAGATTGAGGAAGAGAGACTCTAGTCCCTTGGCAGTGCCTGGCTGACGCACCAAACAGACATACTTCTCTTGCATCCCTTAGCTATCAAGGCAAGCACCAACTCTTCCTTCTTCTATACCCAGCCTTACATTCCTGCCACCACTGAGCATTGGTCCACCTGTGCCTCAGAGTTAGTGGAAGCTCATGCTTCGTCCCTGTTGCTCGGGTCCTTACTGACAGCGCATGGCATTTCCTGATTGACAGCAATGGTGTCTCCAGGGAAGACTGTGAGGACCCTGGCTGCTGGACTTCTTCTGATGTAGATACTGTTGCCCCTGGACTCTGGAGTGAGTCTATCTGAAGAAGTTGTTCATTAGCCACAACCTGAAAGTTGTGCCGTTTTTCTCATCACTGGACTTTCCTGGGGATCCTTGGTGGGAGTCGGACACTGCTTTCATTTCATGATTCTTTTCTAAGCTCTGCTCAGGCCTCACAGTGCCAAGAACAAGATCCCTGACTTGTTGTGAGAATGGGTGTTTCCTGCAGGTGAGAGCTGCATCTTACTCTACTGTCAGTCACACTGTACACAGCTGCACACACACACACACACACACACACACACACACACACACACAGAGAGTGAGAGAGAGAAAGAGAGAGAGAGAGAGAGAGAGAGAGAGAGAGAGAGAGGCACACACAGAGCTAGAGAGACAGAGACAGAGACAAAGACAAACAGACAGAGATGCACACACACACACTATTTTTGTGGTTAATAAACAAGCAATTGAACAAAGAGGACAAGACAAGTCTCCGGATCTATTCATTGCAACTGTTTTATTTAGCCAGCATTATATAATAATGACTTAGGGCCAGGAACTGATTAAAGGGCCTTTGAGGCATAAAAACACATACCTAGTCAAAACTCTACAATATTTCATTGTTCATATTCCCTCCCTGATCTTCTGCTGGGCTTCTGGAAGCTCATACCAGCCAAGGCACCTGCTCAGAGCCCAGCAAGAGGCCAAGTTCTGGATTCAAACTCACGTTTTCAGACTTAAGGTTTGCTCCAAACTGCTCTTATAATTTCTATTGTCTCTGAGAGCTTATTGTCTTCTGACTCACCCTCAGTATTCAGATTTATCAAGCCACAATGCAAGAGGGCACAGAGCTCAATCCCCAAAGCGAGCTGGCGGGGCTCAACTTTGAGAAGACACAGGGAGGATTTGTATATGGAGGGTGAAGAGTTGAGAAATCATCAAGCAGGACTTCCCTCCACCTTTGTAGTGGGGGCAGCATGCTTTCTAAGTGTGACAGTGGAAGAAGCTAGAAAGGGAAAGGAGTAAAGGAGGAAGGGAAGGAAAACACAAAAGAAAGGCAGGAGGAGATATGAAGGAAAGAGAAAGAAAGAGAGTAGGAAGATAAGTAAGGAGATGAGAAGAAAAACAACAGTAAGCAAGACAGAAAAGGGAGGGGAGGGAGGATAGGAGCAGAAGGGAGAGAAAGGGAAGGGAAAAGAAAGGAATAAAGGAAATAAAGATGGATATGATTTAAGAGAAAAGAAAGAAGAGGGAAGGAGGAAGAAATAAGGCAGGCAAGAGGGAAGGAAGGAAAGAGAAACATCAGAAAGGAAGGAGGGGGAGGGAAGGAGTAAGGAAGGAGAGGAGGGGGACAAGGGGGGAAGGAGAGGAGGAGGGGGAGGGAGGAGGGAGGAGGCATCTGGGGAGTGGAGATTCAGTCCTGAGAAACGGCTTTGTATCTGCTCATTGCTTGGCAGGGCTTCAGCGCCTCAGAACCTGCAGAAATATTGCAAGTCAAGATCCAATATAATAATTGGCTTACAGATCTGAAAAGGGATGGCTACACACTTCCATTTCCAAGATTCATTAGCACAGCTCTCCCCATAATAGAAGGGCTTGCTCTACCTGTAAGCCATTTTCTAATCAAACTGGCACAGGGTCCATGCTCCACCTGGGTAAAAATGGGCTGCTGTAAAATTGCTCTGCCTTTGTGGAGGCCAGGAATCCGATGGAATTTGTTTTCCATTGACACTTGATGGTGGATTCTGTTCCATCACAATGAAGAGCCCTCGCTTTTTAAATCCCATAACAGAGAACTTTGACCCCTGTTTGTGAACAATGCCGAAAGCTGTATCTTTGGTTTTCTTTGAAAATGTGGAACAGTTATGAATTATCACAAGGTCATCCACTAAAGACCTTCTAGGGATACTTTGCTTGATGATGTGGATATGGAAAAGTTGTGTCCTACAAAACTTTGTGGCAAACACACCTGCATCCCGCAGAAGTCCTATGAGAGGGTGTGCTAATGTTGGTCAGTTCTGAGAGTGAGTTCTCTCTTTGGGGTAGAACATGAGAACACAGATACCCCCATCTCTGGGAAACCTCTGCGAGTACTGTTTTTTTTCTTCTCTAGTTTAGCATGCACATGATTCCCTAGGGTGTCTAAGAAGATCTTCCTTCCATGGATCTGGAGTTTGGTCTGGGACACTTCAGGACTAATGAGCTTCAAGGCATGGCCATGCTACTTACTGATGTTCAGCTGCACTCTGGGGATGAAGGTTCGCTGGGACACGCCTAGAAAAATGTCTGCTTAAGACCCTGCCACTTTCCTTTCCTTCCTCAGCCACCATCACCCACTCTGGTCCCCAGCAGTCCATTTATCCTAGTTAAAGGGCTGTCCTGCTCCCTCCGATTATTCCTCACCACACTGATTACGTTATTCACTTAAATTAAATAAAATGCACCCTATTGAATGCACAGCACACAAAAGAATATTTATTTGAATATTAAGTACAGATAAGGCTTCCCCTGGGATTATTTCAAGAGCACATTTGCAGGATTTAATTGCAAGGTTTTCCTGCTCTCGGTTGCTTTCAGAGCTCTCCCTGTGAAAATATTTTTTTTCTGAAGGTAAAACTCCACTCTGTTGGTTTATTATTATTATTATTATTATTATTATTATTATTATTTTAGATCTGAAGTGCTCTCTGAGCTCTGTCATTACTTCCAGTGTCTAATTAATACTGGAGATGACAAAGCAAACAGCCAGCTGACCTAGATTCCTCAAGTAAATTGCCTGCAAATTACAGAAATGCTTCCTCGTCCTTTGGACCTTTTGATATCCTCATTCTTCCCACAACTGTTCCTTAAGCTTAGGGCTTTAATGACTCAGGAAATGTTTGTCTTCAGGTGCCTTTTCAGAAAGAGCATGTGTGTGTGTGTGTGTGTGTGTGTGTGTGTGTGTGTATATATATATATATATATGTGTGTGTGTGTGTGTGTGTGTGTGTGCGCGCGTGCGCGCCTAAGTACACACACACACACACACACACACACACACTCAGAGAGAGACAGACAGAGAGAGACAGAGAGACAGAGACAAAGAGACAGAGAGAGACTCACATGTGCACTCACAGAAGAGTCATACACATTCATAAACACACACACGAACATATATCACCACGCATACACACAGAGAAATGTATAGAACTAAATTTTTCACATACCCCGCCATGTGGCAAGAGCAATCCCACCCCCTTCTGACGACTGAAGAGCAGAATTAGAAACACATTAGTCCTCCAGCTTCCTGAGCTGCACAGTCCTGTCCACTTCCTGAAAGTGGCATTCTTTAATGTCCTGGAAATCAAGCATAGAAAGACCTCTCCAAGCTGTAAAAGATTCTTCAGGTGCTGAAGGCAACACAGCTCCGAAGGCCAGTCAGCAGATGTCCACCTCAGGGCCTTAAATGACAATGTCATTCATGTCTCTTCATCCCTGTCTGGAGAACTAGTCTGCTGGGACACTGTTCATCCTCTTTTTATGGTAGCACAGGAGTAGCTACATCATTTCTTTCTGCTGACATTCTTTCTGATCCATGGACATGGGCTGTTAAGATCCTAGCACACAGCTTTCTAGAGTACCCATTGTATTCCAAAATGCTTGCTTCCTACTGTTCTGTCTGTGGCCACAGCCTCTCAATACCAATGTGGGTAGGACAAATCACAGCAAAAGCAGTAGTGATGCTGTTCTAATTTGATTTCTGTTTCTGTGGTAAAATACTCTGATAGAAAGTGACATGTAATAAAGCAGTTTATTTCAGCTCACAATGCCCAATTTTTGTCCATTATTGTAGGGGAAATCAAGGCACATCTAACTGCTAACCTCATTATATCCAAAATGAAGAGCAGAGGGAGAGTGGGTGCATGCTTATTCATTTTCGTGCTAACCTGTGCTCAGATAGAAGTCTCCACTCTTCCCCAGATCAGGATCTCTTTGCCTAGAGAACAGTGCTGCTCACAGTGGGCTTGGCCTTCCCACATTAATTAACTTAATTAAAAAGATTCAAGTTCCATCACAGATATTCCCACAGGCTAACCCAATACAGAAAATTCCTGGGGATCCATCCATCCACAGTTACCAAACCCAGACTGTATTGTGGATGCCAACAAGCCCTTGCTGACAGGAGCCTGATATAGCTGTCTCCTGAGAGGTTCTGGCAGTGCCTGACAAATACAGAAGTGGATGTTCACAGCCATCCATTAGACTAAGCACAGGGTCCCCAATGGAGAAGCTAGAGAAAGGACCCAAGGAGCTGAAGGGGTTTGTATCTCCATAGGAGGAACAACAATATGAAGCAACCAGTACCCCCAGAGCTCCCAGGAACTAGACCATCCACCAAAGAATACACATGGAGAAACCCATGGCTCCAATCATATATGTAACAGAGGATGGCCTTGTTGGACATCAGTGAGAGGAGAGCCCCTTGGTCCTGTGAAGGCTCAAAGCCCCAGTATAGGGGAGTGACAGGACAGGGAAGCAGGAGTGGGTGGGTTAGTGATCAGGGGAAGGGGGATGGGAAAGTGGGGGTTGCAGAGGGGAAATGAGAAAACAGGATAACATTTGAAATGTAAATAAATAAAATATCTAATAAAAAATGGGAAGGAAAAAAAGAAAGAAAGAAAATTCCTTACTGAGACTCTCCTCCACTCTCCTCTCAGAGAATTGTAGATTTATACCAAACAGATGAATACAGCTAACCGTACATTATACCAAACAGATGAATAGAGCTAACCACCACATTAAAGCTCACCATAACAGTTGTGTACCACTTACTTTCTTGAATTGAAAAGGAACTTATAGAATCTATTCTGGTGCTAGAAGCTTTAAAAGTTGTGTGCTTTTCACATTTTAAGTACTTTGCAAAAATGAGCTTATTCAGAATCATGTGTGACATTTTGAGGAACAAGACAGGCCCAGGACAGAATGTTTATCCCTAAGTTGATAAGCACTGAACTTGAGATTGGAACCTGAGATGCTTTCTCTAGTGTTTGACTCTGATCACTTAAGATGTTTGATACATGTCTGCCCACTAATATCATCAAGCTGCTTGCCTACAGAAGCCATAATCTGTGGGTCTAGGGTGCAAGCATTTAATTGGGTAGCAGATTATAAAATTATTAACTCTGATTACAATTATCATTAGAACACTGTAACATCCAATGAGAAAGAAACAACAAAACTAGTCTAGTTAAAGGATCTTAATGTGAAACTGTCTAGAGAACCTACACTCTACTGTAGTAGATAAATGCAAATGATATGCAAATAGCCCACCTGTCCAACCTGACTCTTTTTCTAGCTCTAACAGTGGGCAGGGAGCATGATGGGAAATCTGAATTGTGATATTCATGCTACATGAGTGCTGCTCCTCTCTGGCTGTAGGGTAATGATGGTCCCGGGAGACTGGTCCAGGGAAACCTGCCAAAGCATGTTAGTTCTGCAGGAGATTTCCATGGGTATTGTTTGAATATTCTTGGACTGAGCAAATGGCTGGGGTAAAGCTTGGAGGGGCAATTATAACCCTTGATTATGAGGAAAAGGAAAGTCAATTGCATCTACCACTGAAACAAACAGAAATCACCTTTGTCATGGTGACAAGGTTGGTTCCAACACTCCTCTGCCTCAGTTCACAAAATACCTTATTAAATCTACAGAGTAAAAATATGCCTAGGGTGATAGTTTATTATTAAGGTAAATAACAGACAATATGTTTCCCTACCTTGAAAGTGATCTGGTGCAGAGACATCTGGCTTAGCTGCTGAGGTGTTTACTGGTCACATTAGCTTGGAGCTGCCCTTTGGTTCCAAGACTGTTATGCAGTCTTAAATTCAGAACTCTAGAAAGGGACTTCCTTCCAGTAAGTAGATGGGTACTTGGTGAAGGCAGAGAGAACAATATCCTCACCGCTGGTTTGGTAGGACAACTACCTTTCATTTAGGTTGTGTGCTTCATTTTTTTTCTTAGATGAATTTACTTCAGGCTCTCTGGTTAGTTAGCAAGTAAATGCATGAGAGAAGAAATATAACAAAAATAATTGGTCTGAAGCAAATTCTCTTAAAATCTGTGATCTGAAGATCTTTTGAATTCTAGGAGCATCCTGATTCTAGTTTCCCTCTAATAACAAAAGAAAATATATTTTACTCTACTTGGTGGCTTATATTATAGAGTTAAGAATGACTCAAAATATCTAAGGATGCTACTTCCCTCCAAATGTAAGTACCATAAACATCCAAGTACCACATGCATCCAATCACTGCAAGCATCCGAGCAGCAAGAACGTTCAGGTTCCATGGGCATCCAGTGTTACAGATTTTAAAGGGCTGCAGAGGGGCTTACTGCTCTTCACTGCCTTCCAGGAACCTCACCACATGCTTGGGTCTAAAAGCTACTCAGTCCATTGAGATTTTGAAAAGCACTCAATGGTATTTTCCCGAAGCCTGTGAGCCATAAATTAACTGTGGTGATGTGTTCAACTCATGGACTATGGATGCTTTTCCATCAATGGGTTTTGTGTCTTTTTGTACTTATGTGGTCTTGCCCTGCTTTGCCTTCATCTTATCCTTCCCCCAGACACTGTATTTCTAAGCACAGCACACAAGGTTTCAGTATCACATTCTAGTTCTCCCCATTGCTGAAATGAAAGCAGCACAGGAGAGCTGAGCTGTGCCCCACCCCTTCCTCGTTCTCTAGAGTCACCATCCTCACTGCTGCTTCGTGAGCTGGAGCCACTTCCCGGTGGTTGGCTTGACTCACTAGTGTTGCTTTTGTATTTTATTTCTTTCTAATTGATTATTTCTTACTCTCTGTTCTGAATCCTAAGCATTGGTCACTGTTAAAAACTTTCCATCCTTAAAACAAAAATAAATAGTCATTGAAGTAGATGACGGCATCTCAAATTGCTGACCTGACATAAACAATCCCATCTTTTTCTAGTCAGAAAATATACTACATTGCTGGATATATATTTTAAAACAATGATTTGATTTACAGCCAATACCAACTAAAACTCTGTTCATGAGTTTTAAATCTTCGTAAATTTGGGTATTTGGAAAAAATATTCACCTATTTTCTTCTCAGAAGTCAGATTGAGAAAAGTGAATTATTTTATTTTGATTTTAAGTTGATATAGATAATTTTACTTTCATACTATAGAGAATGCATAGAGTTTAGAGTGATGACTCAGTGGGTAAGAGAAGATGCTGTGCAAATGTGAGGACCTGAGTTCCACTCCCCATTATGCACATAAAAATCTGGGTGTGTCCAGATGAGGGATGTAGAAGACTGGATGGTTGCTGACAGATCATGGAAGCTACCAGCCTGTTTCAAGTTTCAGGGAGGAACCCATTCTCAAGGTAATGAGGATTCTGGCCTTTGCTGATGTGCTCATGGCTACAGAAATCCCACATATCTCCTCCAACAACCTTTGGATACCATAGATCTCCAGAATGGCGTAAGATCTCATTAGCTTGTCTCCCGTTTGCTTAGAGGCTCAATCTTCTGCAGGCACTATGCAGACAACCAAAAGAATTGTGTGATTGTCAAGTTCTGCCCACAGACAGCACTTCATGGCCCTCTTTATCACCATTTGGCTCTGTGTACCCTTTCTTTGTTAGAGACCTTTTCTAGGGAAGCACCATGCTTCAGGTTTAGCTGTAGTCTTTTTATTAGCACTGCTCTGGGGTGCGGGGTATGCTCAAGTGCAGAGAATACCTACATCAGACAAGTGCGTAAAATAGCCCAAAATACACTAAGAAGAAGGCAAAACACGCTTTTCACCCAAGGTCCTTTGGGACCTATATTTACAGGGATTCAAAAGAATTTATAATAATTACTAGGAGCACCAAGCTGAAAAATGCACAGAGCCTCCCATTGATTTGATTTATCGAGTTTTGTGTGGCTAATCTTCTGTTTCTCTCATTTAAAATGATTCACAATTGTTCTTAATACTGTACTCTCCAACATCTTGTACTACAATACAAGAACACATGGACATCTATTTGTGAATTCATTTATCCTATGTCTTTGACTCTTGCTTTCACAAGGCAAGTTGATCTCTACCCAATTTCCTCTTGCATTTGACTCTTCTCCCTTACTCAATTATTGCATGTCCATAATCCCCCTGAGCTTTTCATCCCTCTCCTTTTCTTTCCTGAATATTTATTTGAATTATTCCCCTGTGTGCATGGTCTGAAACACAAAACAGAAAGACATAGATGTATTCTTACACTCTCTTGAGGCTAGGATCTTCCTTTCATTATGTGCTTTGAGTACTTTCCTAAGTTCAATCTGGGAAATGTTTTATATGATAAAATTGTCAATATCTCCATGTTTTGAAGGAGATGGGGAGATCCGGTAGAGTCGCCACATGAGAATATATGTTCAAGGCAATCTAACTCTGTACTCAGGCTGCCTTCAGTCTCGAATTCTTCCTGCCTTTGCCTCCCACATACTGGGATTTCAGGTATGTGCCACTACACTGGATCCCTGCAGACCTAACCATTGCTTTTCTACTGCCGAAAGCAATAGCATCCAGAAGATGCTCAGTATCTATGCAGCAATGAACAGATAGTTTTACAGATTCTAAGCACCATCCTCATGAAGAGGGAAGCCCCAAGACTTGGACCTCTGGTCCTCATCCTTACAGAGCTAGTCTGATTAATTGAGAGACAGAGAGACAGACACAGAGACAGAGGGAGACAGAGAGAAAGAGAGACACACAGGGAGAGACAGAGAGGCTGGCACTGAGCCAGGAAGGATTGAAAGAGAAAGTTGAAAGTATATGGGAGCGAACTCTTGCACACTGCCTATGCGAAGTAAACCAGCCCAGCCACTGTGGAAATAAGCATGGAGATTCTTCATTCAACTAACAATAGCTCTGCTAACCTTACAGTATGGTATGGTCCAGCTACACCACTCCTGGATATTCACTCTCTACTCAATATATTTCACACGTACTTGTCCACGCATGTTTATTTGTAGCACTCTTCACCAAAGATAAGTTCCAGAAAACAACTTACATCTCACAAACAGGGCAACTGAAGAGGAAAATGTAGCCTTTGCATGATGTAGTCATATATAGAAATGCATTGAGCCATCATGAAGGGTCATGTTATGCCTTTTGTGGGAGAATAGGTGCAAATCTAAGGCAGTCTCAGAAAGGAAAACAATATTATGTTTTCTTTCATTTGGGAGCACCCTAGATTTCTTGTAAAGCTATATACACCCATGCAGCTGTATATGGCATTTAACAAGAAGCAAAAGCATCTAGGGAACAAGGGGAGCTGCTAGTAGCAAGGGTATATTTTATACATGTATGAAAATACCCTCTGAAACCATGCACCATGTACAGTGAATACACAAGAGAGAAGGAGATAAACATAGGGTACACACACACACACACACACACACACACACACAGAATGGGGTTGGTGAGAATAGCTGAACTGAGCATGGCCCTGCTGCCTAGCTGAAGACAGACAGTGGGAGAAGATGAATCCGGGCTATTAAAGAGCCCCGTACACCCAGAAGAGCGAAAGGCCGCATGCGCTGCTTTATTGCTGCGGTTCTAACCTTTCATAAGCGCTTACTTGGCAGCCCTATTGAGAGTGGTATTTGATTCTGGAAGCATCTTAAAGGAACAACGCCCGACCTTCCACTTTCCCTTTTTTTCATTTAGGCCATAAAATATATTGGCTTTGTGCATTACTGCCAAGGGAAGGGAAAAAATGCCATGCGTTAGTTTCCAAATGAAGTGACATTTAGGGAAGTGTACATTTAAGGTATTTTTTTCAGGGCTGGCTTTTTTCAGACTACAGAATAAGGGTCTCTTTCCATCACCCAAGGTATGAAATTACAGGGACTTTTGTTTCCCTTAAACATCTAGTCTTGCGGTGGGGAAATTGTGTGTGTGTGTGTGTGTGTGTGTGTGTGTGTGTGTGTGAGTGTGGAGGCCTGAAATCTACCTTTGTGGTCATCCCTTAGGTGCTGGCCACCTTGCTTTTTGAGACAGGGTCCCTCATTGCTGTGGAGCTCATCAAATATTCTAAGCTAGCTGGCAAATAAAGAGGAGGGATCTATCACCTCTGCCTTAATAGCACTGGGATTCCAGAACCTTGCTACCACGCCCAGCTTTTAAATGTGGAAACATAGTTTATGAGACTTAAACCCAGAGCTTCGTGCACTTTACTAGATGAGCTCTTCCCTAGCTCCCCTGAAAGAATAAGAGCCTTATCAGCTCTTGCAAATGCCTTTATGGGCCCTCTGAGCATGCTTGCACCTTGTTTGGGGCATTTGGGGAGGAATGCTGCCATAACAGAGACACAGCTAGGATATAGCCATCTTTTTAGGATTGGGTCCCGATCTGAAGGAAGGAAGGAAGGAAGGAAGGAAGGAAGGAAGGAAGGAAGGAAGGAAGGAAGGAACAAACCATGTATCTGAATGCAATGCTCCAAACACAAAGAGGAGAGGACCCCAGCAAGTGTGCATAGACGTCGAAGATGAAAATAAGTTGATTCTCCCATGATGGGTGTGCACCATCATGGGTAGTAGTTGAACATGATACAAGAAATATACAACACATGAAATTAGGCTGATGATCTGAAATACTATTTTATTGCCAGGGTATGGATAAAACAAGTAAAGCATTGAAGGCTAATTAAAACAACAAACAAAGAAAAACAAACAAAGAGAAAACTGTGATCACTCAAGAGAAAACCTGTGTCATCCCTTCTCTCACCCCAAGGTCTTTTTCTTTAGTAGCCTCATTAAAAAGGCAAAGTTCTCTTTATATTATTTTTTTATTTACATGACTATGGTTGAATTTGGTCTTTAATAAGTTCTATAGTGAAAACATTATGATATAGCTTCACCTTGCATGGCATAGGCCAGCCTCTGCCTGGAAGACCTTTGTTTTTTTTTTTAAAGACAGAACATAAAGTTTCAAGTCCTGGTATACAGCATTGTATTTAATTTGTACAGATTAAAGCTAGCTCTAGCACTGAAACACACACACACACACACACACACACACACACACACACACACACACTTCTGCTTTTAAAGCTCTGGTATGAAGATATTTCCTGGTTGTGAATGTGCCACCTGCCACAGAGAGTCCCTTGAGAACTGTACACCAGCACTTAGAAGACAGCGTCAGCGGCCTTCCCTATATGACCTGTTTAATGACATGTTACTCATTCAGAATCTGTGGTCTAATTATTGGAAGTTAATTTTTGTAATAAGTATGAGATTTGGGGACAGAATCCCTTCATATATTTACGTGGATGTGACTGTGTGTACACATTCAGTTATTCTAACATCCTATGTTTGGAGTATATTACTGTTTTCTTTTAATTGGGGTGGGTGCCTGGGATAGCATAGTTTGTTTCCAAGGCTTTCGCTGTAAGGGTTATGATGAATACATATCTCCCAGTCTACAGATAATCAGTACTTCACCACTTCACACGAGTGTTGGAACCTTAACACCCACTTCAATTATCTTGATTACGATGATTATTCCACTCTGTTTATACACAACAACCATCAACTATGTTTGCTTAATTTCATCTCACTTGTGATAGGGGAATACAGGCCCATTTTCCTCTGTCTCCACACTGTCTTCTCTTTGTGTTTAGCTGACAGGTAGAAGAGATACATAAGAGGCTCCCAGAAATGTCATTTCTTAAATTGACATCCATCAAACATATTTCAATGATCTCCAAAGCAGTAGACTTGGATTTTGATTTATTGATTTATCTATTTTTTATTTTTTATTTATTCTTTTCTTTATGAGCTTGTGCTCTGGGAGAATGCATGGCACCTGGATACATAGCTGCAAAAGCCAGAAGACGGTGTTGGATGCTAGAGCTGTTGATGCAGGCAGCTGTGAGGCACCTGACACGGATTGGGGAACATTACTGGGATCCCCTGTAAGAGCAGCAAGCACGCATAACTGTGACCCACCTCTCCAGTCCCCAGACTTGTGCTTCTACTTATATTTATGAGAAACTTTAGTCTTCCTATCTGTCTTCCTATGTTTTGTTTCCCATCCCCTGTAGATTATCTCTTCTTTTTGGAAGGCTTACTTCCTGTAGCAAAGGTTTGAGGGTAGGTCTGCTAGCAATGAAAAATTTCAGTTGCTTCCATATTTTATTTTTATTTATATTGCTGAAGATGGGATGTAGGGACTCACACATGCTAGGCAAGAGTTCTACCACTGAGCCATACCCCAGTACTTTCAGTGAATTTAAGCTTGTGGATAAGAAAAGTGGTGCTTTCCTATATTTTCCTTGGTTTGGGCTTTATTTTTAGAGTTTTAAAGTTCTTTTTACTTGTGTATGCATGGCGTGTGTGTGTGTGTGTGTGTGTGTGTGTGTGTACATGAAGTTGGGTGCCCACTGCAGCCAGAAGAGAGCATTGGATGTGGTAGAGCTGGAGTTACAGGCAGTTCTGAAATAGCAGGGGTGGGACCTGGGAACCTTGTCCACCAGAAGAGAAGGAAGCTCTGTCAACCATTTCAATCCCTTGCTTTTATTGGTATCATTTGTTTAAGTGAAAATTTTGTATTTATTTGTACTATTACTTCCTTGTACAATTAAATAATTTGCCTATGTTTGTTTCAAGGGTTTTTTTTTAATAAGCTCCCAGAAATTTCTTTGTGCGTGTGTATGTAACTGTGTGTTAGTGTTTGTGAGTGTGTGTGTGTGTGTGTGAGTGTGCAAGTGTGTGCATATGTATATGGGTATATAATTATTTATGTGAGTGTGTGTGTATGTGCATGTGTGAGTGTGTATATGTATGTGAATGTCTATGTGTGTGTATATGTACATGTATGTGTATGAGTTTATTGTGTGAGAGAGGGTATATATGTGTTTATGTGTGTGTGGGAGTGTATATGTGTTTATGTTTGTGTGCAAATGCAGCTAGAGGTCAGAGGAAGCCGTTGCTTGTTTTGCCCTATCAATCCTGACCGTATTCCCTAGAGGGAAGATGTGTCCCGGAACCTGCAGTCAGTCTCAGACCCATCAAGTTCCAGCCATTCTTCTGCCTCCCTCGGTGACAGTGCTGGGATCACATGCACATGGTCACACAAAGGTTATGTAGGTACCGCAGATCTGAGCTCAAGTTTTTATTCACGAATGAGCAGCAAGAAGTCTTTTTTTCTGTATTTTTTTAAAAGAGAGAGTTTTTGTCCTACAGTATATGATGATTATGGTTCCCCTCCCCCAACTCCTCCCATATCCTCCCCACTCCCAGACCCATCCATACAAATCGACAACTTTTCTTTCTCTCCCATTAGAATATAACCAGGAATCTAAAGAGTAATAAAATAAATAAGTTACAATGAAAACAAGCAAAACAGAACAGGACAAAATAAACAATCAGGACATAAGAACTGCAGAAAGAGCCCAAGACACAAACAGATTCTGAGACACATATTTGCACACAGGGGAAACCCATTAAAATAAAATTTAAAGCTGAAACATATAAACAAAAGCTTTATAAGAGATAAAAAATAAATTAAAAAAAAAAGAGCCCCAATATACCATGGCGAGACAAAAACCTCCCAAAATACCATTGATTTCATTTTGTGTTGGCTATCTAATTCTTGGCATGGGGCCTGCTCTTAAGTGTGGTTTGTATACCCAGTTGTACTCCGTGGAGAAAGCTAATCTTTTCTTGCCAGTGGTTATTGATAGATATAGGTTCTGGTTAGGGATGGGGCATATCTCTTTTCTTTCTCAGCACTGGGACTGCATCTGGCTTAGACCAGTTCAAGTGCCAAGCTTGCTGCCACAGGCGCTGTGAGCTTTTATGTAGATTCTCCCCCAATGAGCCCTTTCTCCTGCCAGGCTTCCAGCAATTTTGTCATGATTTTGGGGGGAGGTGGTTTATTTTAATTTAACTCCTTGGAATTTAACAATCTTCTTAAACTTGTGGGTTTATATGTTTCCCCATGTGTATTTGGCTGTTGAATCATTCATTTTTTTCTGCTCTAAGTGGACACAGTCTGTTCATTACTTTCCTGTTCTTGTAATAAAATATCCACACAAAAGCAAGTTAAAGAAGAAAGGATTTATTTGGACTTACAGTTCCAGAAGGGATGGAGTCCTTCATGGCAGAAAGGCATGGAAGCCAGAGCAGGAGTCAAAGAATGCCATTTCAAGCACAGACCAGAAACAGAAAAAAAAGAACAGGAAGTAAAGACAGACTCAAAGCCCTCCCCCAGTTATGTACTTCCTCTAGCAACATTCAAAGGCTCTATAACCTTCCCAAACAGTGCCACTCTCCGGGGACCAAGTATTCAGACACATGAGCCTACTGAGGACATTTCATGCTCCAACTACAATGAGACAATAGGAAAAGCAAGGAGGAAGGGAGTGTGTGACCTCTTTGGAGGACAGCTTTTCACGTTTTGGAGGTCTTCCCCATGGCTTGTGCTGGGCTCAGCCAGGGATGACCCAGAAGGATAAGTAGTGCGAGGGAATGATGGAGAGGGAGGGAGGAAAAGAGGTTCCCTACTATGGGGTTACGATTTCTCAAGATAAACCCAGGGAACTTCTCCTGGGACTTGACTGTCTGGAGGTGGGCACTCATGGGTGAGCTCTCCTGGGACTTGGCTGTCCATGATAAACCATTACTGAGCTCTGGGCTCTCTCGGCTCAGCTGCTAAGAGATAGTGTGAGGCTGGAGAGTATTTCAGACCCGGTCCTTGGTTCCTATTCAACTTACATCTTCCCATGCTCTCCTATTCTGTTTGCTGTTAGGTGGGAACCCCATCTAGGTAGCAGTTGCAGCCACTCCTCACCCTCCTACACCATGAATCTCTCCTGCCTGTGCATGTTCCTCTCTTTCTTCTTGAAGGATTACAGAGATATAATCTAGAGTGCCTATTTCAAGTACACTTGAATGTACAATTTTCTGTTTATTTATCTAGATAAACTCCTTTACTTTTTGATAATTTGGAAAATCTCTTCCCAATCCTTTCTTCCTTACATTTTTCTCCTTAATGGCCTATATTGAACTATATTTGGCAAAAAAATAGGGTCCATAACGTTTTTACATTTTGTAGCTTTTTTTCCTCATAAATTAAAGTGGGTTTTATCAATTAAAATATCAATTTTTACAACTGTGGTTTATTGTTGATTTTCCCCTCATCACACATTATAGTTTTTATACATTTATCTTTCATAAATAATATTGTGGTTCATCACTACCTATGTCCTCAGCACCACAGACACTGAGCCTGGCGTTGCACAGTTGTGTTCCCAGCCCTCGGGAGGTGGATGCAGGGGAATCAATAGTTCATAATCATCCTTGGACACATAGCTTGTTCAGGGCTAGTCTGGGATATGTGAAACTCAAAGCCAACACAATGGAAAGAGATCTCAGAGGTAACTCTCTGGGTTAAATGACCTACAACAGTACTCTATTCTATCTCTATCTATAGATGTCAGTCTCTGGTCTATCCTAAGCAAACATCCTTATTTTTGTTTTTATTTCAGAAAAAGTAAAAAGAAACTTTCACTACAAAACCTATAAAATATACATCAAGAGCTGGCTGCTAAAGCTTCTCATCCTTCAGTGAAGTTTCAAGGATCTCCCAGAGCCCTGTCAAGAGCCGAGAATTAAATGATTTTACAGTGTTTTAAAGGAAAATAGTAAGAGACAGTAGAACCTGTCAATAATGCAGAACTTAGTTCCATTTTGGCCATTTCCATTGAAGGCTCATCCATCAATCTTTGTGTTATAGGACCTGGTCTCCTAAGATGCATCCCTTTCTATCTTTGACCCCTGTGTAACCAGCTAAATCCAGATACTTAACTGGCCATTCCCTGCTAATGTATTCTGTTTTGCCTGTTTGGATAAGAAATCATGTGGTCACTCTAATAAAGCTTCTTTGGATGATAAGAAAAGCACATTGGTAAGGCACAAGTCACCTGCCAGTGTTTGAAAGGGGGACTACTAATACTTCATTCTTGTAGTGGTGATGGATACCAACTTGT
This sequence comes from Apodemus agrarius, assembly GCA_964023405.1. NCBI lineage: Eukaryota > Metazoa > Chordata > Mammalia > Rodentia > Muridae > Apodemus > Apodemus agrarius. Next base: position 7,581,319 of record OZ030015.1, on the reverse strand, counting down.
GAGCAGGCTTTTTTTTCTGCTATAAGCTTTGGTCTCAGATCCTCCCCTATGTCTGTCTAACAACCATTCGCAAACAGTCTTTCTTACTTCCATCTGGATAAGCTGGACCATCAAACCCCATCTGTTATCTCGGAGTATCTCGGAGGTTGACGTAAAAGGATCCTAAGCTGAAGCCCTGCTTGGGTGATGTACCATTCTCAAGGCAAGCCAACTTAGTGAGATCTGTCTCAAAATAATGAGAGAAGGGAAGGTTCGGGTATAATTTAGAGGGGAAGCACTTGCTTAGCATACATGAAACTCCAAGTTCAGACCTCAGTACCACACACAAACAATAATAGTAATTAAGAAAGAGCTAATTAACTGCAAGCTGTTTTCCAGGACATGAAAATGATATTGTCAGTACTTGACATTGGGAAAGACACTGCTGTGGCTATTGTTTTCTCACACACAACCTAAGAGATCCTCAAGGAAGTCTGTTCTCCTATTAAACATGACTGGAGGAATCTGTGCACAAAGAAGACACAAATTCAGAAGTTGATGCTCATAGCCATCCATTGGACTGAGCACAGGGTCTCCAATGGAGGATCTAGAGAAAGGACCCAAGGAATTAAAGAGGTTTGTGGCCCCATAGGAGGAACAACAATATGAATCAACCAGTACCCCCAGAGCTCCCATGGACTAAACCACCAAAGAGTACACATGGAGGGACCCATGGCTCCAGCTGCATATGTAGCAGAGGATGGCCTTGTTGGGCATCAATAAGAGGAGAGGACCTTAGTCCTGTGACGTGTTGACACCCCAGTGTAGGGGAATGCCAGGAGAGGAAGCAGGAGTGGGTTGAATAGTGAGCAGGGGGAGGGAGGATGGGATAGGGGGTTTTCAGGGGGGAAATGAGAAAAGGGGATAACATTTGAAATGCAAAGAAAATATCAAATAAATAAATAAATAAATAAATAAATAAATAAATAAGGCAACTCTCTTTGCCTGCACCTCTGAACCATTCCCTTAAGAATTCTGCTCCACTATGTTTGCTATTTCTGCATTGTGCAATGCAGAAGGATAGTGAACAGTCTGCATCTAGTGAAAATTGATTATTAGTATTAATGCCTGGTCTGTTTTTGAGCCCATCCATCAACAGTAACTAGGTTCTTCTGTTTTGCCCTCACCTTTTCCCATGTATGTGTGTATGTGATATCTCTATATGTTCTTGTGTGAGAACATCTGTGTGTGTCAATACTCATATGTGTTTACATGATTGCATAGGTCTGGGCATCCCTGTGTGTAGAGAAGCACATGTGTCCTTGTATGTTCCCCTATATGTGGGTATCCCTGTATGTGAAGATTCACATATGTGTGTCTGTGGAGGTCAGATGTTGATGTCAGAAATTTTCCTTTATCTTCTACCTTGTTTTAATTTTTTGTACTTTATAATCTATTGTATATGCACATACACATATGTATATGTGGACAAGCCATGACACACCTGTAGGTCACTTGTCAAAGTTGACCTTCTGCTCTTGCCATGTGGGTTCCAGCTTCTGAGACTTGAATGCAAGTGCCTGTATCCACTGAGCCATCTCACCTCAAAATGTACAACCAGTGTTTATGAGGGTTCCGGGGTCCTGTTGAGCTGTTCCCCAACCCCCTTATTTTATGCTGCTGTTCAATAGACCCTTCTAACAATTGTTCTCTTTTCTCCTTTCTGCAGGTTTTGAGGCAACAGATGAATTGTGAAAGAGAGCAGCTGAGGGTAGGTGTGACCTGCTTATAACAGACTTCCTGCTTCCTATTTCTGTCTGATGAGCAAAATTTTCCTTGTCTCTTTCAAGACTTGAAATCTAAATAACAGGCTTCATCTCAAGATGGGTAGAGTTGGCAATATTTATCCCAGCTAATTTCATATTGATCGAGCTGGTAAATACAGTAGATCTTCTTTTGAAGTGCCATTATAGTATATATGGATTTTTGATTTAGATTTTGGTGATAAATACTTCTCTTGTGGAATTTATTTGACATCACTAGACTCGTTTTCTGTGCAGCATGAGGTCTCAGTAATCACAAAGGTCAAGAGAACACCTTGCTGCCCTCTTGATGTGAGATCTTAGCTGTTTGTTGAGCGGCTAACGTGCACTTTTGCGATGGACTGGGGTTAGTGAAAAACACTTATATTAAGGGAATTTGAATTATCCATAGACTTTGGACCTTGTTTTTATTTGTGGACAGGGGTGATGAAGCTAGAATACTAAACTTGATAAGTTACCCTTACTTAAAAGCAAGTTCCCTTATTTAAGTATATCAGATATATGGAAGTTTTCCTTGGAAATGAGTTTTTTTTTTCAGAGACACCATTCCCCCATCACCATGTCTTGGTTGGACACCCTTGTTGGCATAAGCTTGTGTGGAGTTTTATAAACTGTCTGGATTCCCTACCTCTGTGCGCCCTTTGTTTTCAAAGCATGTTCATATTTGGAGGAAGAGTTTAAGGTTATAACTGGCCACTCTTTGATATCATTGCCAGAGACATGCCATTTTCACTGGACTTTGTGACTTAACTTTGTGTTTTCAGATTGCTGTGAATGTTAAAAGACTCTGTGGCTTTTCAAAACATAGCAGCACTTGAGGAGGGGGCCTGGGGACCATGATGCTCCAAAGTGTTTGAGAAGAACGATGCAGTAAATGAATATAATGCCTTTGTGCACTGCTAGTTATATCCAAGGACATTTGCTGAGCCGTACTCTCCAGGTGGCCAGGACCCTAGTGTTCTTTTTATTTTCCAATTGCCTTTGTTACTTGGTCTGTTAAATCCTATAGCAAACAATGAATCCACTTGTATGAAACTGAGGTGGTGGCCTGAGCTCTCTTTTCTTCTTATGCTTAAGTGTTTTATAAAATGTCCCACCCAGGCCTCTGTTCATGTTTTGTCTCAGTCCACATTTACTCTAGCATTAGTGCCATTTCCGCATGTGACAGCCACCAAGACATTTGTTGATCGAAGATGTAGTTCTCATGCATGTGTGAAGCACTAGGCGTGGCACAGAAGCTATGATTCTAGCACTCCAGAAGTAGAGGTGGGAGGAGCAAAAACTAAGCTTATCCTTGGCTGCAAAGGACTACAAGCAAATTTGTGACTGCCCTGAGCCCCCTGAGACACTGTCTCCATTTTTATTTAAATGATATTTGCTTTGAGTTTTACTGAACTCTCCTATTGCTTTCTCTCTGTAACATGAATGACTGGTTTGTGCTAGTAAATAATGTATTGGAATTTCTGATTTTTCTCTCCTGTATGGTTGAGGAGGATGGCTAGAAGTAGGTCAGTGCTAGATAAAGCGCAATGGATGTCTCCAGGAGGTTTTGACGCAGTCCTCAGAATTCAGACAACCCTGAGTTCTCTTTTGCAAAAGATGTTGCTTTGGAAAACAGGGGGGAGGGGGGAGGAAAAAGGAGGACTTGCCTACAGTGTAAGGGGTTGATAATATGATGAAGACATTGTCCATAGTTCAGAAGCAAGGATGGTATCTTTATTACGCCTTCCATGGATCATTTGGTTGGGATCCATGGGCCCCCAAGCCCACCTATTCCATCACAAAAGGTTGTTTTATTTGAGGTTATTGGTTTAGCTCTGAATTTATAATTTTAAACTAATTTGTGTTTTAAATCCAAACGTACCACTCTGCAGTTGATAAGATAAACTTTATACAGCTCAGCTTTGACACCAGTAAGAATGTATTGATGCTTTTTCTTTCTGTTCTACTCAAGGAGTATCCCGCCTGTTATAACTGTGAGGTGTCTCATTGTTTTGTGTGCTGGGTCCGAGTGTGAGTGTGTCTGTGTTCATGTAAAAGTCAGTGAACAGCCGTGGCTGCCCTCCTTCTGGTATCATATAGCTCGCTGCCTTACCACTGGCTTGATGCTTATCAAGTAGGCTAGGCTGCCTCGCCAGCAACTCCCAGGGATCATGTCTTTGCCTCCCAAGAACTAGGATTACAAATCTGACACACCATACTGGTTTGTTTTGTTTTGTTTTGTTTTGTTTTGTTTTGTTTTGTTTTGTTTTGTTTTGTTCTTGAATCTGGATTCAAGGGATCAAACTCAGGGCCTCATGCTTGCAAGCTTTAATAATTGTACCTCCCTTTTCAAAGTCAGCCTCCCAGCTTATAGCTCAAGCTGGCCCCAGATTGATTTTGGACACCAGGCTGGCCTTGGACATTTGTCAGTCTCATTGCCTCTGCCTCAGCACTGCTGCAACTTACAGGCCTGAGTCACCATACCTCGCTCTCCTTTTTGACAGATCAGTCTTATGAGTGGACATTTTCCTCTATCTTGTCCAACGATACTCATGGCCCCTCTCTCTCCATTCTGGCGGGAGAAATTCAACATACCTCTGCTGTATCCCGTCTCTTCCTTACTTCCCTGCTCTTCCCCCCTCTTCCCCCACCTCTACCCCTCCTCCTGTTATCTGTTCTCTTACTCCTCCACTACTTCTCCCTACATCTCTTTCCTCTCCTCTTCCTCCCCCTTGCTCCTCTCTCTCCTCCTCATCCCCATTTCTTCTCCTCTCTCCTTCCCTCGCTCTTTCTCTCTCTCTTTCCTCCTTATCTTCTCCCTTCTTCCTCCCTCTCCTTCCTTTTTCACCATTATACAGAATCAATCCACTCTCCACTTCTTTTCTTTTATAAACATCGTCCTTTCTAGTCCTGTCAGTTTCACTCTGATCCTCTCAGATACAAGAAAGCCCAGTAGCCTCAGCCTTTACATTGAGGGGCTGCAAATCATCATGGAAAAGGAGACACTGGTTACTGAGTAGTACACTAAGATTTACCTTCTCCATGTGGAGATGAGAGCCAAGCAAAGGATCCTGGGAAGGACATGAGCTCCTGGGAAGCACGCGCCACACTGAACTTGCAGCATAGCATTTCTCAGGCTGTGGAATGCTCCCCCTGTGGGATACAATTTTCCGAGAGCTGAACACCACGTCTTTCAAAAAGGGTGAATCATTTAGAGAAAAAGTTATTCCTTTTTCCAAGTCTCTCTCAATCCTTTTCATGTCGCTGAGGAAGTCCCAGTTTAAACTAAAAGAGATTTAACAAGGCTCTAACACTTTCTAAGCTTTCTTTATAACAGAGTGGGTGTGTGCCTCAGGCTTAAAGCCTGAAGCAGCCTGAGCATCTATACAGACTTCAAAAGCATTGTTTGCAAAATGTAGCAGTCAAGAATTAGGGGCCTAGAACTAGGCCCAGTGCGGTAATTTTAAACCTTGCATGGTTTGCAAGTTTGTGACACTGTGCATAGATTTTGAATCCTCTGGGCTTGCAGCTCCTTGTGTGACCGATGGGAGACAATAATTGTACATATTTTATAAGCTCCATCTGTGCATGTGTGTACACGCGTACATGCACAGGTGTGCTTATGTCTACATTTCTTCTTTCTTGTATATGACTGAGTTCTTGACAGGAAGGAACTTAAGGGAGGATTTATTTTGGCTGAAGAGACACAGCCATGATGACAGGCAAATCATGGTGGCAGAGTTTGCTGTGTGACCTGCTATTACATTCAGATTTATCAGAAAGCAGAGAGCTCTCCAGCTGGGAGTAGAGCTGGCCTAGAGCTCTCAAGTCCTCTCCTCCTGCCCGCCCCCCTTCCCCCCCCAGCAACACATATCCTGGAACCAGGCTCAGCCTATTAAAGGTTCTGCTTCCTCTGAGACCAGCACCAGCAGCTGAGGACCTTGTGTAGGAATCAGTGGGGACATTTCACCACGTATGTGTGTGCAGAGGCTAAAGGCGGTAAGGTGCTTAGAGCAAGTACTTGAAAGGAAACATTTTTAATCATTGTTAAATTTCAGTAGCTCTGATTTTTTTAAAAAAAAAAAAACTTTATTTGCAGTTACTGACATTGGTTTTCTGTTTGCCGTGGCAATGCCAAGTTTCCTTAGCAAATGCAGCCATTTAGGTTAAAAATGAGTCGCTTTCAAGGTAAACATGAGCGGCACAAGGTTACTGATTGCCCAGCGTTACGACAAAACTGGTGGAGCTGAATGCAAATGGCTGAAGTTTGAGAAACATGGAAATCAGGGTGCCAGCCTTGTGAAAGACGTCGTACAGCCTATCTACGGTATCAATATTTAATTTGCCAGTTAGAAGCCAGTCTCTCGTTTCTGCAAGATAGGAGAGTGATGTGGCTTGCAGAAATGCAAATTGCTAATGATCTCCTTGGCTTAAATCCATTGCCTTCATCCAGGCATCAGAGAATGAATCTTGCAGCCTGCCTGGAATTGAGCTATCAGAAGGAGTCTTTCACCTCACCTCCCCCTTTCACCATCCACGCATGCCTCTGTTATTCTTACGGGAGCAGAGCAGGCACTATAAAGCCCCACGACTCCTTCCAAATCTATATTTTCTTGACTGTAGTTTCTGAGTAGCTCATTGTCGGAAAGCCTGCCTCTATCCAGTTATTTATTCAGGAAATATTTTTGAGTGTGAACCAGATGCCAGTCACTGTCTGCACAGCGGAGATGTAATGCCGTAATAAAACCGATACATTTTTCAAACTCTGATACCTTGCAGGCTAGTGAGAAAAGGCACACATTTGTCAAATAACTCCCTCCAACATACCTATGAAACTGGCAATTCATATAAGCCCATGCTACACAGAGAGGGACAGATGGGAGAATCTTATGGTACTGACCTCCACCTCGCATAATTGATAGATTAATATGTAGTATAGTGGCCAGTACCTTTAGAAGTCAAGTTAGTGGGGCATGATGTCCCAGGCTGTGACTGCTGTATGAGTTTACCTTTCTTTTCACCCGCTGTGGTGTCTGCTTGCCAACAGTCAGTTGTATGCGTTCCCAGGGCTGCCTCTGCCAGCTGCGCTTGTTATTGTAATTACATTATTTAGTGCAATATTATGTAAACTGATGAAAAATGAGTGCAGTAAGAAAAAGAGCTGTTTCTATGAAAACGGAGTTAAATGCTTTGGAAACACTCTATGAAAGCAAGCCTCAAAGATTAGTTCAATTAACTATGGGCCAGAGGCCTGGAGAGTATGGGGTGGGCTGGGGAAGGAGGAACAGAAGTCTGGAGATAGTCTATGGCCAAAATGTCTCGGAGCTGTATATTTATGTTCTGATTCTACACTGAGAAAAATCAGAAGAGATGCAGAGGCCTGGGGATATAAGTCCATGGTAAAGAACTGGACTTGCAAGTGTGAGGGCCCTAAGCTGGGTCTCAGATGTCAGGGTGGAATACTGTAGTGTGGTTGTTTAAAGAGGACCCCAGCAGCATAGTGGCCAGATGGTCTAGCCCAATTGATGGACTGCAAGCTCATGGGATATCCTATCTCTAAGAAAATAGATAACATTATTAAGGATGACACCTGATACTGTCTTCAGGCCTTCATATGGATGTATTAATGTATATATGTATATATACATATGTATATATATGCATGTGTACACATGTGCTCCAGCCTATATTCAAACACACATATACACATGCATAAATGAAGAAGTGATGCAAAGTTTGCAATCACAAAGACAGTAGGTGGGGTTGAAAATACTTAAAAGGCCAGAGTTTGACTATGGAAGCCTAGTGAATGCTGTAGGGTCACTGTGGCAACTATACAGCAATGCCACTGTGTAAAAAGGCAATTCCAAAGTGAATTGTTGAAGCTGTGTTTCAATAAATCTTTATTTATACGAAAAATAATACATTAGCCACTGTTGGCTACTCAGTGGAGATAGAAATGTTATTGAGGATTATACATAAAGGCTATTGAAGGTTTTCCATACATAGAGATATTCTACAAAGAAAAGGCCTTGGATTTCCATGTAAGACCCAAATTGCTAATGATTGAATGCACATTACTAAGTGTATATCAAAACAAAGGTTGAAGATATTTCTGTATTGTTTAATAAATAATACCTTCCTTTAAAGAACATTTAGTGAGCCATTTTCTCCCCTCCCTATATAGCATGCTGGGACAAGGGCTTGAAACACAAAACTGAGCTTGCTTTTATGTTGAAGCCCCAGTAAACTCAATACTTCATCAATCTTCAAGAGAAGAGCAAATTGATCCAACATGACTTTGGATATTCCATTCAGCAGTTTGTGAGACTTCACAAGGAGGGTGACATTTGCCTGAGATCATCTAAGTGTTAATTGACAGGAATCATTACATTCATCACGTATGCATGTATTTCATTTCTCTCTTATTCTCTCTTTGTATAACGTGTGTTGTACAAACACACATTATGTGTTATACAAACAAACATGGACACACATATACCACAGATTGTGTGGAGCTCAGAGGGAAACTTTTGGTAGTCAAGTCTTTATTTCTACCGTGACTTCTAAGGATTAGTGCACACCTGCACACACAAGCACACACACACACAGACACACAAACACAGACAGACAGACAGACAGACAGACACACACACACACACACACACACACACACCTGGCAAAGATCTCCTCTCTTTAGTATTACCCAACAAATAGTCCCAGTTTTGTGGGTTTTTTCAAGCAGAGGGTTTTTTCCCCATATAACAAGCTCTCTACTTCCAGAGGCTGCATCCACTCTATGTGGCTATGTCACTTCTAAAGGCATCTCCCCACTGCAACTAGGATTCACAAACATGTGAAAATGTCTAAAATAAAAAGGCTCTCTTCACGGAACCTCGCATTCTGTAACCCTCTTTCCCCATCACCTGTTCTCCCTGACTTTGGCTGGAACGTTAACTAAATCGTACAAAGGCTTAGAAGGAGAAACCTGGGAATTAGTGACAGATTTTAATTTCCCCATCTTCATTGTGAACTTCAAATAAATGAACTCTCTGGAAGCCACTTCCCTTCATCTTTGGTGGCCAGTTCTGTGACTGACATGTGTTCATTGGTCTCATCTTCTTTTCATGGGTTTCTGCTTCTTTGAGCCTTTTTGGCCATTTCTACACTGATATCCTAGGAAAAGTCCAAAGCAACCTCACTCCTGTTACCCCTCGCACTTGTCTCGGCCTCTCTTTCCAGGCGTCATACACCTTCCAAGAGCAAACCTATCCTGTTCCTTATTTTATTATTAGATCTGCATCAAAAGTCTCCAAGAAAAGTGGCTAACAGGGCTGATGTTTCACTTTGTAATGGATCTCTTCATTTTCATTGCCTGATACTTTGTGAGAACTTGTCTTCATTACTGTTCCTCAGAGTTCTGAATGCCATTCTCTTTGGGAGGAAGAAGTTCCCTTCCAATGGCAAAAGATGGAATGGCAATTAGAGCTGTCCCTACCTTGAGGAGAGGAGATGAGCCACTGGGTTTCAGTGGACTTGATGCCAGCAAGCCTAGGAACAATAGCTGAGCCAACAGGGACTCAGCTTTCTTGGTCAAGACATGCATCTCATTTTCCAATAGTGCACTTGGTTAACTTTAGGGCCTCTACCTGCATATGTGCTTGACAAACTCTCTACTCCAAAAAAGAAGTGAGTTCCTTCCTATCTACTTGGTGATTCCCCTTTATGATGCATTTCCATTTAATCATGTCCTAGAGCATATCTGGGAAAGGAGGATAAGGGACAAATCCAGGCTGAACCAGTTTGGGGTGCATGTACATTAAGGCAAGTTGTGTCATCTAGTGAACTTTTAGGAGTAATTTTATACCTATGTCTAATTGAATGTGTATATGTTTAAAAGCAGATGTGTACATGCACAGTGGGGAAAGGCTTGTATAGTCAATCCAAGTCTGTCCATGAAAACCAAGAATCACCCCCATGCAAGCACTTAGCAACCACTCCTCCTTCTCCTGGTCCCCATGAAGAGAAACCCGAAGAAGTAACTAAACACGGGTCCTCTTCTAAGGCACCCAGTGCCTAGTGTGGTATATGTGATCTGGTCTAACATCCAACTCCTGAAGAGTTTTCCTTACTATTTTGCCATTTTTGGTATGGCATCTTTGTGTCTTCAGCTCTTGAAGACCCAAAGAACCAGGAAACAGAGCCACTATTCTTAGTAACACAATGAATGAAACAGGAAGTCAACATAGTTTTTCCTGATTGTTTAGGAAGACCCCACTGTGGCCCTAAGACACACTGGGAAAGCAAAGCACCTTGCATTTCCTTATGGCCTGGGATCGCTCTTAGTTAGATTAGGCTGTGTTTGTACACACACGAACAAGATACACAACAAGCACAGTTGCTGTGATAAAAAGAAACTTCGAGGAGAAATAGTTTATTTTATCTCATAGACTCAGGGAAGTCGAGGCAACAGGACTGTAAAACAGCTTGCCACACCAAAATCAGAAACAAATCAATAAATCTATTCTCGTACTCTCATACAGTCAAGGACCCAAACCCAGGAACAGAGAGGCCCACAAGTAGACTGTCTTCCCATGGACACAATCGAAACTATATCCACAATAATTGTCCACAGGCCAACCTACCCTAGACTACGCTTCATTAATTCTTGTTTCACATGTGGTTTTAGATTATGATATATTAACACTTTTCTACAAGAAATAGACAGCAACTTATTGTCCATTTAGGGTCACTTTAACTCCCCATAATGTGCAGCCTTTGAGGGAAGATAATTTATGAGCCCATGTCTGATAGATGGAGACATAGTCAAGGCAGACCAATCAAATTCTTGATCCTGAGCCATTGAATATTGAGTGTAGTGATGCAAACTAGGAAAGAAGCAGTGGGACTGAAAAGCAAGAGTGGCTTCATTTCTGTAGTGATCCCTTGTAAAAGTAAAGGAAGGGGGAATTCCCAGGGCTGCAGCCTAGATCCTCTCTGATTCTTCTCTTTATGTATTTAAGCCTGATTATCCATCCATCGATCCCTTGAGCTACTGCACATCTTTGAGTGATCTCTTTTTCTGCTGAAGTTAGTCAGAACCCTTTCCTTTTTTCCTGTGATCAAAGAATCCCTACTGATACACTGGGGAGACATGCAAAGTTGGAGAATTGCAGAGCCGAGAGTTTGGGGAAAGGTTGCTAAAAGCTGACTCTTCATCACATCCTGCAATGCTTCCCCGATGTGTCTGGGCATTGCCAGTGCCTTCTGGTGTTGTCAGCGGGGAGGATGGAGCTATGGTTGATGCTATGAACAAGTTAGGGATATTTGTCTATCCTGATGCACTTCCCTGGCAACAAGCTGTCAGCTCACAACCTATACAGTGATTTGTCAACACTTACCCAACTCTCCAGTGGGGTGTAAGTCTTTGCGAGTCCTTAAGGCTGGGGACTAAAGACTAATTTTGGGGTCCTTGGAGCACAGTTGTTCTCTTGTACAAGTCCAGAAATGTGCCTGGGTATTGTGACTACCCAAATATACAAAAATAATCGTTGGACTATATGAGATTGTCACATGCCACTCTGAGAAATTAGTCCTTCTTAGATGACCACCAGTTAGTAGCACCTTGAATGTTGGTAAAAAGCAGTATTTTCTGAGCTGGAGCCTGACTTTGGGGACTCACTAGAAATGGACCAAGAGCACATTGATTCCTAAGCTGCTTCCGAGGTGCCATATTGAGCATGAGAATGGAGAATATTGATTTTAAAACTCAGCAGGCGAGGTATTTTGATGTTTTAGCATCACTCGTAGATATTGGATTTTCATGCTGCTATAGGCTGAGCTGTGTCTCCCTGGGTTAGTTACTCTTATGTCATTGTGACCTAAACACTTAACACACACAACTTTTAAAAGCAAGGGTTTGTTTTGTTCATTTTTTTAAAGAAGGATTTCTTCCCATCATGGAATGGGAAGCATGACACAACAACTTAGTTCCTTGCTGCATGGATGTACACTAGAGATTCCTTGCATGAGAATAGGCCAGTGAAAAGAAGTTGTGTTCGTAGCCAGGCCTAGCTGTAACCTGAAAATGCCCACTCCTAAGGATCTGCCTTTTGCAGCCAAGTTCCATCTCCTACAACTTCCACAGCCTTCAAGATAGCATAACTGACTGTAAGCCGAATGTCTGAAACATGAGCTTGTCAGAGCATTCTAGTTTTAACCATGGCACTTTCCAAAATTCATATAGTAACAACCAAACTTCCAATATTCCAGAATACTATGGTGTTTGGAGAAAAGAGTCTGTAGTGGTGACTAAAGTGAGGACATACAGATTTTACCCAGTAGAGTATGACTGGTATCTTTATGGGCAAAGATGATTAAGGGACAGGTAAACACAAACAACACACACACACACACACACACACACATACTGAACACACAGACAGAGAGACAGAAACAGAGACAGACAGTGAGGGACAGACAGACAGACAAATAGAGACAGAGAAAGAGAGGAGTGATGGCCATGATGTGAGCATAACACATAGAGAGAGATGTCTGTCCTTGGAAACCAGTCCTTATATCTCCATTCATTCTTTTTATTTTCAGAATATGAGGAAATAGTTTCTTCTGTTCTGGGAAGTAGTGTTACTTTATGGCTCTTCTAGAAAATCCATATTTGGTCTTGTGAAGGTGTTAAACTGAAAACAAAAACATATAAAACCAAATAACAAACCTCAATGCTTTATAGTTTGTTATTCTATGTATTGCTATACTCTCTACCATATTTCTTTTGTGCCAAGAATTTAAAAACGTCTATGGGTAATAGGTCATGTGTCTCAACCACTTTTAAAAAGATATGCACTCTTGAAGGCAAAAGTTCTTATGCTGACTCCTAGCCTTTAACCCCAACATCCAACAACTCATGTGGACTTAGGGGATCCTTGAGTGGCTGATGGAGGGCAGATAAAGGAGATCTTTATGTGAGTGATAGACTTGTGGTCACTCCATTTCAGAAAGGCCTATTCTACATGCAGACTCACTTATAGTCTCTTATGAATGAGCAAGCAAACGGTATTAGGAAGTCCATATCCTAGTGTTTCACGTTGGAATGTTGGTTTCCAACTTGAGAATTCTGCACCTACACAACTATCTTCCACAAGAGTTAGACGTCTGCATCTACTCAGGGATAAGCTGAGGTGGCCAGATCATGTTTCATCACTTGCCCATGGTGCTTTGAGCTCGACATTCAGCCTGATGAGACCCAGGGGCATCTGCCCGCCAGCGTTACCATTTCTGTACAGCTGTCAGCTTCCTATCCATCACCCTGGTTGAGACATGTACCTGTTCCCTGCACCTACTTCTGGGGCAGAGTTAGCTGAGATCTAAGATCTGGCTCTTCTAGTAAGCCTTTGTTCATCAACAAACAAGGGATTAGATAACAAATCAATTGGAAAATGCGTGCCTTGCAAGCAATAGGGCCCACGTTTTATTTCCCAGGATCCAGTTTTTAAAAAGCCATGTGTGGTAATGCTAGTTTGGAAGCCCAGAAATGTTGGAATAGGGACTTGCAGGTCTTTGGAACTCAGCTGGATCTCACTGGCAAGTCTGTCTAGCCTACTTGGTAAGCTCTAGACAAGTTAGAGACCTGTTATCAAGAAAAGACAAAAAAAATTAGGAAGAAAGAATGAACAAGCAAGAATGCCCATAGAAACAAAGAGATGATAGCCAATGTTGGCCTCTGATCCCTACAAGCATGTGCCCACACATGCACACCCAACAGCACACACACATACCTCCACATATACACACACACAAATACATACATAAATCCACAAAGTATTAATAAATAAAATAGTACCCATCACATGTGTGTTATGATTGTTTGACACATACATACATCATAAAATTATTTAATCGACCTAATTGGCATCCACATTATCTTATGTGATTACTGTAACATTAGAAAAAAAATCTATTCTCTTTTAGGGCAGCAAAACTTGGTTATCAGATAATCAGTGTAATTTGTGTGATTGAAATTGTGTTGTGGCATACAACATTTCCTTCAGTTGCCCTGAAAGCACCATCCTCCTCTCTGCTGTGAATTCTTCAGATTCCACCCAGAGGTGGGTCCAGGACCGGCAGCTCTCAGCAGCAAGGAGGACTGGAAACAGACAGGTGCATAGAGGTCACACAATGTTTGTCTTCCTGACCTCTGCATTTTCTGGCATTGTAGGATGAGTAGTTTACAGCGAGTGAAGAATAAGCAAATACTATCAAATATCCTTAAACAAGTAAAGTAGGTCAGTTTACTTGTGAGATATAGGAGCAAGGACATTCCTAAGCTATTCCTGAGTTCTTGAAGCACTTGACCTGAGAACACTAAGACCTGTGGTCATTGGGGACTTGCACCAGAGGAAACACTGTACATATTATACACATTAATAAGAAGATTATCTTTATTCTGAACTTACAAGGGAGGAAACTGAGTGCTGCCTTATTACAAGAATCCTGTCTTGTTTTAGTACTTCATTTGAGGCCAAATCTCCTTGCTGATTTCAGAACTTGTTTTCCAGTTTCGAGACAAGGCTCAGCATCTCACAGGGGACCTGAGTAGGAGGTCAGTAGAATTGGAGACAGTTCAGGCTGCTGCTAAGTGGAGGATGGAGAAGGGTTGGGTGCTCATATTCAGCATGTGAGGTTAGTTAGTCCTAGAACGCAGGCCACATCTTTGCAGAACCCAACTATCTTCAAGCTATGACAGCTAGAAATTTCCAGTCTGCTTAATTAGCTAGTTAAGGAACTACAGAAGTATACTGAGGAGTTTCTGTGCAGTTTCAGATGCTTGGGTTAATTTCTTTGACAGTTGTCTTCTGGATCCTGTCTTATAAAGAGGAGATTTCTGTTTATTTAAAATGCAGAGATTTTTCCCCCAAAATGTTAGCTGAGGTCTTAGAGATCTATATGTTCTATTTTCAGATTTATCTACATCAAGACCATTCCACTGCATGGACATGTAGTTGAAATAGCTTTTCTTCATATGGTAGACTTTTTATATAGAAAAGGGATTACAATATAAAGATTGGGCACAAGGACTGTGGTAGGAGGACTCAGTGTTGGAACATGCGATCTATCTTCTTAGTTAGTGAGTGGGCCTCACTTGTCCTTCCAGACAGTTTGAATCCAAAGCATCTATTTAACTCTCTGTCTGTCTATCTAAATATCTATCAGAACCACACAGAGGATTGTATAGAGAATGTGAATGGTTAACCACTGCAAAGAGATATGGAAATGTCTCTTTCCCCCCTCCAGTAAATAATGAGTCCATTGCCACAGGAAACATCAGTGATGAGTTATCAAGAGAAGCTCTGTAGATCATTCTGGCCTGGAACCCTAGAACTGCGTCTGCCTCCTGAGTGCTAAGATTAAAGGTATGAACTACCATTAAGAAGGGGGTAGGCTCAGGCTTCAGAGGAGAGGCTCAGGCATGGATGAGGATAGATGTGGAGATCCCTTTGTTAACCTTTAACTTTCCCAGCCTATGACAGATCCTCACAGGTGTCACTGCAGCCATTGCCAAAGCACAAGGTCATCTTGAAAAGTGGTGCTGTGGTAAAGTGCTGCTGGACCTGCTGATATATAATCCCAGCCATTTGACCCATTGAGGCAAGAGGATTGTAAGTTCAAAGATAGCCTAGGCAACTTGGAAATACTGTGTCTCAAAATAGAAAGTAAAATGTGTTGAGGGTGTAACCAGGGCTCTGCACTGTGGGGTTCCGTAATCACAACACAGCTTTGGATGGGCTAGGTCCCACTCAGATACAAGGAAACCAGCTATGTTGGATGTGTTTATGTTTGCCCTAGTATCATTTTCTATTTTATTTAAAGGTTTCTTTTAAAAGTATGGAAGCTCTCCATACTTTTAAAAGTATAGAAAACCCAAGGGCATGATTTTTAAAACCTTGCCTGCCTTGGATACAATCCATATAAGCATAGTTGAAGGCATTCTTGAGAGTCTTCTGTTGATAACAACATGGAGATTTAAATTTTTTGCCAATTCTTATACTGTTATTTTCAGTGGCTTTGCAACTTTAATCATAATTGCATGTATGTTTTGACAACTTTACACCAAGGGCATGTTTATATATATATATATATATATATATATGTCTGAATTAAGTATCCAGCTCTTTTCAAGTTAGCTGAGTTAACATTTAAGTGGTTCTGATTAACCTGGCTGTGTTCATTTGCTCCTAAACATTTGACTGCAGAGCCATCTCCTTTTGCATAAACTGATTTGGGAGTATAGCCCTAGGAAATATCATTTTCTAAATAGCTAAGAGCATTGCGCCCAGTGTGTTCCCTTGAAACTGAATGTGTAAGATTCAGCCTCCCTGCCTTGCTTAGCTCTCAGGTGGTACAGAGTGGAAATTGGAACCAAACTATCACACTCTGCATTGATGGAAAAAAAAAACAGAGCTGACAAAGTGAGGACTATGGGGTGTGTGTGTGTGTGCATGGGAGGGGTGGGGACAATGGCTATTAAGGAATGTGCAGGGCTCACTTTAGAATTTGGAAAGCATTGAGGATGGACAGTTTTGTCCAGCACAGCATGTTGTCATGCTGCCCTCTGGCTACATCTAGCAATAAGAGAAATGACTTCTAATAAACAGTATACGTCTTTGCAAGCACATCTTCCTGAAAGCATGAGGAACGAGGGTCCCATCTGTTGAGATGGACATTCTGGGAACATCACAAGCTGGTCATGTACTCTGCTTTTCTGCCTTGAGAAGTACTGAGATTTTAGAATTATACCATCATTGGGTCATTGGGTTGAAATGTTTTTATGAGTATATATTATAAACATGTATCCAAGGTTTATTTCTGTTGCTGTATATTCACATGCAAAAAGTGTTTTGGTCTACCACTGAGGTGAAGTCAAGGCGAGAACTCAAACCCACAGTCATACCTTAGCCACAGTCAAAAGCATAGAGAAGCAAATAGATACTTGGCTGGTAGCTTGCCTGTTCTCAGCTAGATTTCTTTCCTTTTATATGGTTCAAGTGTCTACCTTAGGGATGCTTCTGGCCATAGTGGAATGGAGCAATTAACAAGGAAGATATTGCCCCATAAACATGGCCACAAGCCAATCTGATCCAAACAATTAAGGATTGATTTTCAGGTGGTTCTTGTTTTTGCCAACCTGGCAGTTGCAACTAAGTATGGTTGAGAATGTGGATCATATCTTGCCTCCAAGATTTTTGTAGTCTCAAATATTATAATACAGGAGGCAGTAAGTATATAAATTAGACATGAAATGAGTTCTTATGAGAATTTGAAGAAAGATAAAATTATTATTCCTAGAAATAGTAAATTGGGGTTGTTTAATTTCCCCTGATTTGATATTTTATATGAGTTTTTAAAACTTATGTCTAATAGGTATAGGTTATATATAACTGAAAAATGTGAATTATACAGAGCAGAGTCTTACTCCCCTCTCCCTTGCACACAGAAACATGAATATGGATTTCTTCCGTGGTCATCTTTCTCTCTTTCTTTGTGCTATCATCTAAGTAAGGTGATTACAACTAGACAGGAAGGCGTGCTCGGCCTCTACGCCGTCTTGTAGAATCACCCCTATGACGTCACTCATGTGTAGGAACTCCTTCCCATGTCTCTCCATCCTCAGGCACACAGTTGAGGTTAGAGTGGTTGCTCAGCTTTACTCAACAGCTTCACGACCATGTTATCTCCTTTAAAGTCTTATTTTCCATTAGTTAATACATGTATCTGGGGTTGCCTGGAAAGGTTCCTGTTACAACTGGCATAATTGTTAGTAATAGCACTTCTATCCCTCTCGGTCAAGTCTTACTTTGGAGAATAAATCATGATTACCTGAAATCTGTTCTCTCCTTTCCACCGAAACGACCTTTCAAAAACTTAATCAGTGCAACTCTCATTCGTCATGTGTCCGCAGATGTATCACCTTTGTCACACTTACCCATTCTCTGCAATTGCCTAGTTCACTGGCTCATGGCTTTCGATATTCCCTTTTCTACTAGACTTCATTCCATTAGGGCTGGAACATGCTTAGCTTATTCATTGTTTGGCTCCTTGGTGTCCCAGACTTATTATGTACTAAATGCATGTTGGCGAATATGACTTTTAATTGTTAACACAGTGTGTCAGGCACCTTTCTGTTGCTGTGATAAAATATCACGACTAAAGGCAACTTAAGAAAGAGAAAAGTTCTTTTGGCTTAAGATTCCAGAGGGAGGAGAACTCACCACTGCAGAGCACTGGAGTCACAGCAAAGAGCAGGGGTCACAGCCTGAGCAGGAAGCTGTGAGGTTACATCTTTAACTCTAAACAGGAAACAGATCATTAACTAGAACTGAGGCTGGGGCTTTAAACTCTGATCACTCCAGGATGGAGAGGTGGCTCAAAGGTTAAGAGCTGCTCTTTCAGAGAACATGGGTTCTATTCTTGTCACCTTTATGACGGCTTACAACCTACATGTAACTCCAGTCCCAGAGCATCAGATACCCTTTTCTGGTCTCTGTGGGTACTGTACACATATAGGGCACATACATTCAATATATGCAAAGCACAAAGCACATATGAAATCAAGGCTCAATTTTCAGAGCCCATCTCTAGTGGTTTACTTCCTCCCACAAGCACACCCCTTCCCCAGAACTTCTTCAAGCAATGTCACCACTTGGGACCAAGTCTCTAAATGGAGGAGCTCATGTGAAAGGTTTCTCTTGGAAACTACCACATCCCATTCTCTGGTATAAAAAGGACAAGGAAGACTCAATCAGCCTTGTTCCCAGCTGCAACTCAATGTGAACAATTTATGTACAGGACAGGCTAGAAAAAAATGGAATATGTGACTAAGTTCTTGTGCCGTATATAAAACACAATGTCATAATTATTCGACCCCTCAGAAACTATGACCAATCCCTGATTGTCATAAAGGCCTGGGGGCTGTAGTACTGTGGCCACAACCCAACTAGACCTACTCTAGGACAGGAGAAAATAAGACTAAGGGTGACAAAATCAAAGACATGGATAAGTTCTTTAAGCACTTTCAGAATTAAACTCAACCATGATTTGAAGGAGGCCAATGCTATTCAAGCCCTTAAACAGCCTGCACAATCTATCAAATCCGCTATGGGTGTAATACTTGGCATCACATTCCGGGATTTCATGCACTGGTATGACCATTTGTTCTCTCATTGGCAGCATCTAGTTTTGTATTGTAAAGAAAGGACTGATCAGTTTCATTTAATACCATATGACCTACAATTCCCCAAAATTGAGTCCCTTGTTGTTTAAGTACACTTATTAGGAAAACAGTTCTATGGGATAATTTACATCTTAGGATTATAATATGCAAGCATTGGACCTGGCACAGCCGAGGCAGACATGAACTTACAGCAACTCATTTTAACTCCACTAGACTGACACCAACTCAAACCAGTCAAAAGCCCAACCTAGATGGAGAAGGGGTCCCAAGGTACACCCATGTCAGAGAAGCTATTATTGGCACTTGATGCCTGGGAAAAGTTGTTGGTAGGAATCTCATCCTCAATGTGTGACTACACATTCATGTGCATATGGGCAATACTTATTGCACTCAGGAGGTATTAATAACGCATTTAAAAAGTGCTTGCAATACTAGGGGGAAGCTCTGTTTGGGTAAAAGAATGGGGTTGAAGTTATAGTGGATGGATGCCTAATTCTACAAATGTATGAATTCATGAAGAATGGAAAAAGTTATTTAAAAAAAATCTCAACTCCAACTCAGACAACAGGATTAACATGTACAGGGAATTCAAAGTAATTGTTTCAAGAAGCAAAGGCCAAGCAGGGAAGGATCAACATAAGTTCACAGAGGAGAAGCTTAGGAAACTGACTAAGACCTACAATTGCAACTAAACCCAGATACTGCAACTGAGATTGTGAGTGATGAGCAGAATGTAGACTATTGAGTGAGGAAATCCATAAGTATGAAGACAGAACTGAGCAGCTAAGAGGAAACAGAGACAGCCAGAGGTGGGAAAAGATCGGAGATCCCAAACATGGATGTACACAATGGACAATTCTGCAAATTAAAAAAAAAAAAGTTGCCCCTTAATAATACGTAATTATTGCAGCAAAAATATTTGCATTTCTAAATAAAAGGGAGAGAGAAAATGAGACAGAAAAGAATGTAAAGAAATAAAATATAACAATTTCTAAATTTGATGAAAACAACAAGCAACCACCAGGTAATATAATATAATAAGCAATACACAATAAAAAAAACTATTTGGGAACACTGTAAGGACCTGCTCAGAGGCCAGGGATGTAGCTCAGGTGAGAGTGGGCTTGCCTCGCATCCACCCAATATGGGGTTTGATCCCGGCACTGGGTAGGTACCATGTGCGGTGTAGCGTTCCTGCAGTCCCAGCATAGGGAAGCAGAAACAGAAGGATAAGGAGGTCAAGATCATCTTCAGCTAAACTGCAGGTTCAAAGCCAGCCTGGTATACAAAAGGCTTCATCTGAGGAAATAAAACAGTAAAACAAAACAAGCTCCAGATCACTAACATCAAAACAATGGAATAAGTCTCCTTTAGAAAAGTGTGCACAGTCTACTCTGAAGCACTGCCTTGAACATGGACAGTTGAGCTCCAGGAAGCTTGTCCTGGTAGACATTGGAAGAGCTTCCTGATGCCACACTGTACACCTGAGAAAGGGAGAAGAATCTGGAACTGCTGCTGATGGTGTGCCATCATCCTTAAAGCAGGGTAGGGGGATTAGAAGGAAGAGGGAGAGAGTAAAGCTAAGTGACACAATGGGTTAAAAAAGGGGGAGCCTGGAGGCAGCATATGGGGAGGCCCCAAATGCCCAGAGAACACACAGGGAGCAGTTGGGACATGGTCCTGTGACATTGAAGCTGAAAGCGAGTCTCCCTGCCCACTAGTGAGTCAAGTGCCATTTACTTCAAAGGGGTAAATGGCAGGGGTCATGTGCGCCACAGGAGTGACTGAGGTGAGTCATAGCCTAGACTACTCCATATGCCAGACGTCCATTTCTCCAGGAGAATCAAAACTTCAGATGCAAGAAGTTAGTTTTAATAAGAGTTATCTCTCAAGCATTGACAAGGAAATCAAGGAGAGGGCTTAGAAATGAGGATGGCTGGAGTAGTATCATCCTGGGTTGTCATGTTTTTGCATTCATGGTTGACAATGAATAATAAATGACTTACCAATATTTAAAAATATGGGGATCCTTTAAATATCCATAATTTTATATTCTCTTAAAGAAAGCTTGTTTATAATTTTGGATAGTGTCTCATTTATTCCTTCCCATGTGCTGTTTTTATTATTATTATTATTATTATTATTATTATTATTATTATCTTTTAATGATGGCAACAAAACATACCCAAATCTGAAGCTTCTGGGAAAAAGGGAGAAAAAGCATTTTATTCTTGAATACCTCCTATTGCTCCTCTAATTTGACCTCCCCCCAACTCCCCATGGCCTTGCATTTTAGATCTAGTTCTCTAAAGACACCCCTGTTGACAGTAGTTTTGTTCAAGGGGATATCCACAGAGTACTGTGTGTTCATGAACTGATTGTAGCCACACACAATCGCAAAGGACTGGGTCTTTGGTTGATTTTGTTCTTGTCTATCCTAGCTGTCTCTTTAGAAGGATAGTGGTCAGCTCCAGGAATCAGAATGGATGAAGAGCCTAGCCAGAGGGTAAGAGTGGGAAGGCCAACAACACCATTCTTCTGGTTTCTTAGAGACAGGACACAGAGTAGTGAGAACCCCAGGGATTGCTTCTGGAATATTTCTGAAGGTATACCTATAACTTTCTGCCCAGAAATCCCTTCAGGGTCCTTCAGAGCTTGAGCTCTGGAGAGATTATTTCTCTTAGCAACTTGTTTGCTGGCTGTGTACACCTATCATACTCCCTTGAGGAGAGGTCTGGCATGGGGTGGATAGCTTCAAAGGCTATCTGTGATCATTCTCATTGGACTACTGAGAATAAATTATGTTCGACAGACTACAGTGCATCTGACATGATGAATTTTCTTAAGAGAGTCAGAATGGGAATTCTAGCCTTCTGTTGGTGGCACAGACAGAGCATCTATTAGCACTGATAGCACACAGAGGCTTGGAGATGAACTAATCTGTGAATAACTGTGCCATTTGTAATAGTATAAACTGGGACTTAATGGGGAGATGGTGCAGAGGAATGAAGTGTTCGCAACCTGTCATCATATTAGCACAGGGATCAAATTTGTGACCAAGCTCCTGAGCAAACACTCAGTATCAAGTGTGTCTTCCTGTTATAATTTGTGCTGTGTTAGGAGCATCGTACCATATTAGTGACTTTAAAATGTTTTTAAAATAGTATCTCTTGGGTTGACAGAAATGGAATGTTCTAGAGTTGTACAACTATTAGTCATATTAAACTCAGCCTGTTAGCAGCTTTCGCTTGCACTGATACTTAAATGAGGTTTTAATATAAACAAAATGTACTTCTGAAATGTGCTTCCAGCTACAACCAATTTCTCCCAGTCCATTAGCTACTTTGCATTCCTTTTAAGAAACTGAAGCCTGAGCTTTTATTGAAGAGCCAAAGTATTTGCTCAACTCATTAATTCACTGGAGAGAAAGTAAACACAAGGGCCCAGGATGCTTCTGTAGTTAGGTTGTGACCCAGCAATCTTAGCATGAACACTATCACCCCTAAGACAAGCATACATCTCTTCAAAGTTTGCCTACCTGTACCTGTCTGTACTTTTTGACTGATGGAGGAGGCTGGACACTCTACTCTTCCTACCTTACCTTTTTGTTTCCTTTGAGTTTTAAGCAACCGACCTCTGCAGAGAAACAAAGAACAATGATGTCTAGTATCGGGTACCCACCCTACCACCCAGAGACTTGTGGTACCCTTGAAGGTGAGGTATGTTTGACATTGAGAAAAGAAGCAATCCAGGTATAACTGAAATTATTCCATAGCAGTATGCCTCGCCTCTAAGCACTCACGTGGACACCCTTATGGAAGGAGTTTGTGAACCTTGATAGCCAATGAGTTAGAAATATACCTTCTCTCTGAGCTGGCTGGTATAAAACAAAGACTTAAATCTCACATGCTAAAGAACTGAAGTCTGAAATTAAGGATTCAGCAGGCTGTGCTCAGCCCCAGGGGAGGATCCTGCAGGCTGCTTCTAGCTTCGAAGTTGGCTGTAGTCTCTGGCGTTCCTTGAACCAGGTTCACCCGGATGGCACTCTTCTTGTGGTGTATTGTAACTTGGTGTTTCCCCAGCAAGCACGTGGCTCAATTAAAAATATCTTCTTTATTAAGGACATCAGTCACTAGGTCACATCCTATTGACCACATTATAATTTGATTGCCTTTGTAAAGACCCTCTTTCCAAATGAGGCCACATTCAGCAATGCTGAGAATTTGAATTAAAGCATAATCTAGAGATTCCACACTTTCAGAAATCACAACTTGAGTTTTCTATATATTTATTGTTGAATGCAGTAGACACCATGTAGTGTGTGTGTGTGTGTGTGTGTGTGTCCACTTCCCAGGAGAATCATAGCATTTATTATCTCTGATGGCGATCAAGAGCATTTGCCAGAGAACCCAACCTTCTAAGAACCTACCAGGAGCTTTACTCAGCCTCCTGGGCCAAGAGAAGGAGGAAACGAAAGTTGCATTGGAATTTTAAATCATTTTTCTTACTAATGTCAAAGCTATTTATCTGTTGAGTTATGAATTAGTAGAAATAAAGGAAGGTGTGATAGCTAGAACAACAGATGAGGATTACATCATGTGAGTGGTCCAACACATGTTTGCTTCCTTGAGTTTTCCTAGCTCCTCATCTCATCTTGCCATAGAAATACTGCCTTTACAGAAATGTGCTTATGTGGGTTCTTGGGATTCAAACTCAGTTCCTCATGCTTGCATAGAAAACAATTAACTTACTAAACCGCCTCCATAGTTCAGTGATGATGACTTTTACTGTTAATCTTAATGCATGGACTTTGTCAGGCACTTAACCAGTGCTGTGTGAAATGACCATGGCTGTGCATTTGTCATGATACCATGTAGAAGCTGAAAGATATAAAAACTCGTTTTCCCATTGCATCAGAAATATGGAGGCACATTCATGAACACATGCAGAACTATATAGTTGTTGGAAGTTGGAGAATTACAATATTGACATCTAGCCTCGCTGCTCTGCTCCAGCCCAACACAGATCCATACACTTAGTGTTAAGTCAGGTAGGTGGACATATTTCATTATCCATCAGGCTCGGCTTCAACTGGATTCTTCAGATTGAAGATGTACAAGAAGGTGTCCTAAAAGAGGACCAGTTTGAGGAAAGGCAGGAGGCAATGGACACTGCAGAGGTTCTGCTAGGAAAACACACTCACAGTGTATATAAATGGATCCTGATTTTACCATCTCTCTGTATCGCCCATGCAGCACAAGCTTCCAGTATAAAAGAAGGCAGCAACTCGGAATCCTTCTGTTATCAACTTCAAGTTGTAAATACTTTGAGAATTTTTTTGGCAGTATTCCTTCTCTTTTTTTCTATATAAAGAAAAATAAAATGGCATCGCGAATTAGTACCCCATAAAGACCTGCACATCAAGACAGAAAAAGTAGAAGGAATGAAAGGAGGAGAGTAACCTGTGCAGTGAGCCAAGAGAGGACCCTCTGGGTATATGAAATAATCCAATTCTTGATGGGGATGGGATTTACAAAAGGTGTGTGTATGTGTGCATGTGAAGATGAATACTTAGGATGATTCAAGTAGGCGAAGAGTTGTTAAGAGTGCTTGTTCCTCTTCCAGAGGACCTGCATTCCATTCCTAAAGCAGCTTATAACTGCCTGTAACTCTAGTTCCATGGGCTCTAATGCCCTCTCCTGCTCTTGATGAGTAACTACACTCACATGTATACTTGTATGCAAACATGCATATACTTAATTAAACAAAAATAACAAAAATTAGTCAACTTTCCAGATTTGTGGTTGGCAGAATTGGCAGTGCGAGGGGATTGGAGAGTTATTATTGTAAACTTAGTAGAGAATTTACAATTTGCAAGCTAAGGACCAATGGAGGCCTGTGTATAGATAAGGGTAAGATTTGCATGATAATAAGTATCTGAAATATAGATGAATTGTACACTTAAGATGCTTAGAATATTAACTTTGTTTTATATATTTACCATAATTAAAAACAACAATCTAGTGTACTTGGAATACTGCAAATTCAAAGTCAAATGTGGATAGGATAAAATAATATTCAGTGTTCTTTTTATTTGGAAGTCACTACCAGGGAAGCCATAATGTGTGATGACTACATGCCAAATGAGTAAACAGTGCTAGAGGTTGCTGGTTGTAATATATTAGTCAAACACTAGTGAACTCTCGTAAATAAATAAACCACTTCCTTATAATGACGTATCCATCAGCCTTTTCTTTCTTCAAAATTCCTGGCATGCCTTTACCTTAGAGAGCCATAGTTTGTATCAAGTGTGTCTACTAGAACCTTGTTTCACAGAAAGAGACAAAGTGGGCCTCCCTGCTTTTTGTTTAGAGAATTGTGAATCACCATTTAAGGTATCTGGCTTGTTTGGATCTGGCTCAGCAATTTGTTCTCTTGGTGCCTTTGATCCTGGTTCATGTTCTCCTGGGGAACACAGCATTATTCCACCTAGTGCATGCCAATACTGGCAGCTGGCCGCCATGCAGATGGTTGGTGTGAGGACACAATTCATATCATAGATTACACTGCATGGTTCAATGTTCTGCATTTCTGTGTGTTCTAACACAATGTTGTTGATTGCTTGGAAGACTCCAACAAAGTGTTTGAATTTCTATATCATTCTCTTTTGGATTTGATGCCATCAAAGATGGTCGGTAGCCAGGGAAGGACTTTACCCAAGACCAGTTGTCTTTCTGGTTTCCTATCAATGGTGTGTGAAATGTAGATCTCTTGCTGTGATGACAAAGGTCTCCTTCTGGTGGTTTTTCTTTCACTACATCCTCAGTTTTCGCCAATGGCTGACTCCAGTCACACTGGCTTATTAAGTAACAGAACATGGATATCATTTTCTTTATCTTCACACAGTTTATGTCCTTGCTGAGCCAGTATAAACTTGGCCTCATGAGGAAACCAAAAGAGAGGATGTTCTTGGCTCTAGAGAAATTTATCCCGTCACTGCTAGAAAAAGAAAATAACAGCATTCATTTTTTTCCTATATACTCATCGCTCTTTTTACTCTTTATTTTGAGACACTGCCTCACAAGGTTACTTAGGATGGCCCAGAAATTATTCTGTAGCCCAGGCTAGACTTGGACTTGTGATTTTAAGTAGCTAAGAATACACAGTCTTAAACCAACAAGTCTGACTCAAAGCACTTTCCTTCAAGACCCCCACACTGATTAAATGGATTCTTTCAAATAATTTTCCACATTAGAGAACGACAGTAAGCTCTTTAATGAAGACTTTCATGATGTTCAGATTTTGATGATGATTGTTTAGGATTCAGCACTTCACAGTGGCATTCAATTTCTATAGCAGATTAGAAGCCTCTCCCTCTGACCAGCCACCAGCAGCTTAATCAGTGTTTGGTTAAGCCATCGCTCTGCAATTGATTCATTATTCCACTGAACTGATAACTGATAACTGGATTAATTATTTTTAAGTAACTCCTGCATGAGCATGAGAATAAAGAGCTTTGAGTGTACCCACTAAAAAAGCAGTTTCCTACCCCACCGCCTTGTAGCCAATGGGGAGAAATGGTTTCCCCATTCAAATGGAATATTTGCATCTGTTTGTATTTTATTAAAATTACTTAAAGGGAAGCTTTGCAGATAGCAGTCAACAGAAAATGTCATTGTTTTCAGTTCAAGGAAGGGAGTTTGAGGAATTGGTTGGGTCATCAATTTCATTCTGATCAGAATTTCAAACATGAACAGCATTTGCAGCCACCCCCCAAGGGGGCAGCAAGCTGAAGGTTCTGTCTGGTCTGTTAACGTTTGGACTACAGAATGTGAGCATGGCAACACCTCGACAACTTGATTTATGGGCAACAGCTGCCTCCTGCTTGTGTCACAGTGATAAACCATCTCGCCATCTTGGGTTGAATTTTGTCTCTAGCAGAGGGACCACATGTTCAAGCAGGTGGAAGGGGAATGTACCTAAGAGGCAGAAGAAGCAGAAGCAGGGGTGTGGGGGGGCTGACTGAAAGGTTCAATGGAAAAAAACAAAAAGCAGTAGGTGCCAATGGCCCCATCCAAGTTAGAGGTACCAAGGGACAGAGTACACCGCCTATCTTTCCATTTTGTGCATCTCAGGGCTTATAGCACTGCTGAGCCTCTTAGCTTACATAGGTTTGAGGTTGCTTCAGTTTGATTCAGTATGAATCCTATCTGACACCTCACCTATTAGGCAGACTCTATGCTTTCAGCTCCCCACACTCTGTTTGGGCTAGGGATATTTTAGTTGAGAGCTGCATGGATCTGTGATGTCTAATCTTGGCTAATCTTGCTTGTCTACTTGATTAGAATGAGAGATGCCTCTACACCTTCACCTTTGGTGTGTCCATGAGGGGGTTCCAAAGACCACAGGAGCTAAGGGGAAGCAACTTGGCCTGAATGTACACTAGTCCTGAACGCTAGGCTGGCAGCTGGAGAAAGGAGGCAGCCTGGCAGCAGAGGCTTGTATTTTATTCTCTTTCTGATCGCCATGGAGTGAGCAGCCTTTCTCTCTGCCGTGCACTTCCACTGTGATGGTTGTAATAGTTCTTCTCACCACAGTGACAAATGTATTTGACAAAACAACACCGAAGGGGGTAAGACTTTGCTTTGGCTCACAGTTCTAGTGTATTGTGAGGACACATGGCACTGTGTGCCGCATGGCAGAAGCTGGTAGAGCAACTGATTTTATTGATGCCACAGTCATCAAGCAAATAGGGACAAGTAGCCCCCAACACCCCCAACCTGCTTTCTCCTTTTTAGGTTGTCTGAGATGTTAGTGCACAGGACTGTGCTACACACAGTTATGACGAATCTTCCCTACTCAGCTAACCTAATCAAAAATAGTTCTTTCTGGCATGCCCAAGAGCTGGTCTGTTCTGTGATTCTGACGCTATCAGGATAAAACTCAATAAAGCATTGCAAGGGACCGCTATAGCTCAGGCCCAGAAACAATACTCTCAGCAGCCATGAAAAGAAGTCCCAGATAGTGCCTCTTCTGTTATTTATACTTATATTTTGTCACAGTAATGCCTAGGTACCAATAAGACACTGAGGATTGGGCCATAAGTTATAGTGGCCATGAGGTACCTGTACAGTGTCCAAGGTTTATCTTGACTTGGTGGTCCTATGGCTACTCTGGAATTCTTGTGCTAAAGACTCCACTTTAAAGATGAACATTCCTAGTGGTACCTTGCAGCCCTCTTCCTGGGTTTTATGAATATCAGGCCACTTACAGTCTTCATTGTTTCTTTCTTCTACCTGTACTGTCTCCCACATACTCTCATAAGGACTTGAAATGACACTAGCCCCTATCTTGCCCATGGACATCTGATCCAAGGGTCTAGGACAGAAAAACATAGAAAAACTTAAGAAAGCCAATGAGCAAAAGACCCAGTGTAATAATTTCCAGGCAAGCAAAGACTGGTAAGGAAGAAAATGTAATTGAAGTTCAAGAAAATGAATGAAAACACATTTCATACATCAGTGGGCCGTATTTATTTATATAGCATTTACATACATGTAGTTACATCTATTACAAACATAACTAGATGGATTGTTATATGGATGCAAGAAGAAATAAATTGATGGATGGATAGAAAGGTGAGAAGTAGGCAGGTAGTTAGACAGATAAAATTTGATAGGTTCTAGGGATGTTGAAGGGAAATGTATACTAGTGCTATAAGTCCACATGTAAAGTGGTACATTTGCATGTATGTATGTGCTCACATCCCAGACCATCTCAAAATGCTACAGACTTAACTATTTTCAAGGCCAGATTCCTGGGAAAATCCATGCTAACTAACATCTGTAGAAATTTGGAGGAGTAGACCCTGTCCATTAAGACTATTCAGTTCTTGGCATCATCTGTGGGTAGGTGATCCTGAGTCCCAGCCTACAGCAACCCTTACAAAAAGTCAATCTGATATCACTGGGATATCTGGTGTTTCTGAAGAGCACATACAGACTTTCTTTTGAAGTGTTCTGGGTGTTTAAATATTGATAATCTGGTTCTATTTTTTTTAAAGTGCCTTCCAAATAAAATGTGTCTTCAGGCTGTTTGTTGCCCACTGATTTGAGATGACTGTGTTCTTCTACCACTGCCATCCCATACCTCCAGAGAGAAGGGACTCAACAGGTGCCCAAAGAGCCAGAGGATTGACAGATGACCTCAAGCATGCAAGAATCTAAGGAATGAGATGCTTGGATATTTTTCCCCTCATGTTTACCTTAAGTGCAAGGATTTGTGCTAATGTGCAGTGAGATCTCTATCAAAAGTAGTAGCAGAGAAGAGGATCTCCTTTATTCTTTACATAAAAAATTGTCTTATTACATTTGTGTGTGTGTGTGTGTGTGTGTGTGTGTGTGTGTGTGTTTCCATGTAGATATCAGCGGACAACTTTTTAAGAATTAGTTCTTTTCTCCCACCATGTGAGTCTCAGGATCACACTGGTGTCTCCAGGCTTGAAGCATATGTTTTTTCCTACTAAGCCATCTTGGCAGTCCCTCATTACCCTTCATAATGATAAAGACAAAAGGTATATTCAATATACCCACATATGACAACCAACCTAAGTTGGCTTGAAATGTTCTGGTTCTCCCCTTGGATGTCCTGTAACTCAGGAACCCTGGTCCAAACAGGACATTTAGCCAATTTCCTTTTTATGCTGTATACTATGCATATTGCCTGTGCAAACTGGTTCAAGAATATGTGAGATTTGTGTGTGTTTACATATTTTCATATATGTGGGGGTGTCTCTATGTGTGAATAACTGTGTGTGTACATATATTTGCATGTGGAGTGGATGTGTCTGTGTGTGTGAAGACCTGAGGTTAACCTTTGGTGTCTTTAATTATCTCCTCTTTGTTGAGACAGGGCCTCCCAGTTTTAACTGAATCACACTGATTTGATTGTGATGGTTGACTCAGTTGCCTCCAGCATCCCCTGCCCCAAAATTACAAGAGTGAACCACCAGAGCCAGGAGTATTTTGTATGGGTTCTGGGGATCCAAGCGATGTCCTCTGGTTTGCAAAGCCAGTTGTGGACTTCACTGACTGCTTCATCACACCAGCCCTATGATTTGCATATTTTTTCCAGCTGAGGACTTTGTGACTAAGTGTTTTCCATTGCTGTGCTTCTGTTGGTCACTATTTTACAAAAAGACATGGTCAATGCTCCTCCCACCCCCTTGCCCATTATGCATCTTGATGGTGCTGTCTATGGGATGCGTTAACAGGTGCCTCACCACCTGCTCAGCTCTGTAGATGACTCCACAATTTAGCTAATGCACCTTAATTATTTAGGTGACATTTTGCCTTATGTAGTTTTAAGGAGAAGTGTAAATGAATGACTTAATTCCATGGCTTCCTCTGTATGATGTATAAAGATGAAACTAATGACCAAGACCCCACTCCGAGCACAAGTTCACCTTCTCCCTTTCCCTTAAAGGCTACCTTGTGTTTTAATATTCATTTCTCCTTTATCCATATATCAATAATTGAGTTCTGCATCAATTAATATGCTGGGCAAATTGTATTCCCCATCCTCTCCTTCACGATGCATTCCAGTAATGGAGATAATTTTCAAGATAAAGTATACAATTTAAAATGGATTAAAAAAGAACAACTAATAAAGGGGAATTGATTCATGGGCAAAAATTTTTGGATAATTTCAGGAAATCTTAGCTGTGCATCTAGCCTGTGGATTTTCTAAGGAGAGCTTGTCAACATGATCAAGTTTTATGAACCCTGCAAATTTTCCCAGGTCTGCAATTGCAAAGGATGAGGGACAAGAAATAATAAACACACACACACACACACACACGTACACACACACACACACACACACACACACACACGTACATACACAGGTATGCTCGTGTATGTGTGTGTGTGTGTGTGTGTGTGTGTGTGTGTGCGTGCGCATACACAGGCATACCTACATGCACATAAACAAAAGTATGCACACTTACACATATGTACACACACTTAAACACATATACATTCACATTTGCATACATGCAACAAAATCAGTCCTGCTGCTGAGGACATGTGCACAATTCCTTCTCCTGGTTTAAGAAGGCTGAACATTCATGCCAGTAAGTCTTTGGAGCTCTCCTTCCATTTGCTGACTGCTGCTGGTGGGGGTTGGCTTTTCTTTGATTTGACAGACTGGCACATAGGCTTCCAAGGCTATTTGTTCCTCTCCCCCTCCCAGTTCCCATACAAACCCAGGCTGAGAGCCATGCAAGGCAGACATGGGCAGGCAGCAGCTGCAGCAGCCAGCAAGACCCGCAGCCTCTGAGCCCGCAGTGACACGATGGAGCCGGTAGATGGCTGTAGACAAGTGTGCTGAGCATGTGGCGTGAAGAGGAAGGAGTCTGGGGAGGCCTTGACCTAACTGGATGCTGCTTTTATCTGAAGTACATTTAAAGAGATAAAGGGGAAGCCGGGAGAGGCACATGTTCTTTTCTCTGCAGCTGGAGCTTCGAGTTAAAAAAAAAAAATCACCGAGTCGCCAGCTCTGTGCTGATGTGCTTGCCTCGGGAGGGTCAGCCCGCCAGTAAATTCCTCCAGGAGGGACTTTGGGACTCTCCTCCTTGCTGTCAGGATTTGCTATAGCACCTGCCTTTACTGATCCTACCAGGCTATTATTGTTATGATTATTTTGTTATTGTTATTGTTATTATCATCACCCTCACCATTGGCAGTCTCAATCTCAACAGTGTCTGTGTTCTCACTATGACTTGCTGCCTTAAGTACTTAGATTTGCTCATGAGACAGCAACCCCAAGAATTCTTACCTAAGCAGTCTTGACTAGAG
The DNA here is from genome assembly GCA_964023405.1 of Apodemus agrarius. Classification (NCBI taxonomy): domain Eukaryota; kingdom Metazoa; phylum Chordata; class Mammalia; order Rodentia; family Muridae; genus Apodemus; species Apodemus agrarius. The sequence goes on along the minus strand of OZ030015.1, from coordinate 7,549,433 downwards.
AGAGAAGAAAAGGCAAGAGTTAGGAAGGGAAAGGAAAGAGGGGGCAGGGAGAAGGGGAGGGGAAGGAGAGGAGAGGAGAGGAGAGGAGAGGAGAGGAGAGGAGAGGAGAGGAGAGGAGAGGAGAGGAGAGGAGAGAGAGAGAGAGAGAGAGAGAGAGAGAGAGAGAGAGAGAGAGAGAGAGGAGCAAGCAGCCCGGAGCAAGTCACTCCACGCACGCACGGTGCCACTGAAGGAATGCTGTCCTGATAAACTCATAAACAATCATAGCAAACCTGGTGTAAGGAAATAAGAGGGACTCTGAGGACTTGGCAGGAAAAGGCAAGAATCTCTACCGAGTGGTTTTCAGTTTTTCTTCCAGATACTCTTGGTGAAGTGAGGAGACTTCTGTTTGCTGACAGAGCCTTTGATTTCTCTTGCAAGATGATGATGTATTTGTGGGTAGGTAGTCTCTCTCTCTCTCTCTCTCTCTCTCTCTCTCTCTCATTCTCTCTCTGTCTTTCTCTGATTAATAAATTGACTTCGGGGATAAAAATTGCAGCCTACAGTAATCGCATTTCGTGTAAGGTGATTATGCCGATGCAGGATAATCTTGCATGGCTACGGTACATGTGCAGGCTTTTCCAGTGGGAGTTAGGCAAGACTTGCTTCATTAGCGCTGAGCTACAATTTTATTTTCACGTGCAAAGGGAAACAAAAAAAATGTGCTTTTGTGTGTGTGTGTGTGTGTGTGTGTATGTGTGTGTCCGCACACGTACGTGTGGGTACGTGTACAGTGTGCATGTGTGGAGTAGGGGAATATGTTGCTTTCTTTTTTCTTGAGACATCGATGGTGGTGAATTCAGAGTAAAGAGCAGATCTAGGAATGCCGTTTTAAGCATGGAGCAAATTCTCTCTCACTTGTAGCTGCGTAGAATTTCGTTTAATTACAAAGCAGGGTACTGAGAAGTGATGATTGTGCTTTGCATGTATACATATATGTCTCCTGTACAAATGACTCTATTTCTCGTTGGGTTTGAGCATTTTAGGTGAAAGCTGAGTGTTTTATTTGCTTTAAGCAGGTGTGTGTGTGTGTGTGTGTGTGTGTGTGTAGATATACTATGAGAATGCTCTGGCCAAAGGTAGATTCTGATGTACTTTTTCCGTCTTATTGATAAATGTATATAGTTGTTTGTCTATGTCATGGCATTAAATAAATAAACATACAAAAGTAGTGGCCTGTTATTATAGGTGACAATATTTAACTGGTGAGGTAATTGGGAAAATATAGTGTCCTAGTGAGACTGCCTTACAAAAGTCCCTTATCTTCTGTTGGGGTGACAAATATACACACCGTAGCTTCATTTGATCAATAAAGAACATGAGTGAAATTCTGACATTTCCGGGACCGAGCTCTGTGGATTCACATTAGAGACAGAGACTCTTCGCCTTGCAGAGAGAAGGGGGGCATGTGCAAGAGAAGTCTGCACCCCACCTTTATAGTACCAGTGCCGTTGCTATTGCTGGGGTTTTTGTTCATCAGACTAAGGAGAGCCCTCTTCCCCTGCGTCTCAATCACTCTTCTTGCTCAAGTCTCAGCCTTGAACTTCTGGCTGGGAAGGCTCAGGCCTCTTTGTTGAATTCTTCCTTAATCATGGCTGCCCTTCGACCTTTGCCAGTGTCTCAGTTGGTTACACCCCTCCGGAGTCCCAGGAGTTAGGCTCTGCTCAGCTGGCCCCCAGTCCCCCTTGCTCAGTTAAACGTGGCACATCCCTGAAACTTTAGCTCCCTTTCCCCTTCAACCCCCTCCACCCCACAAAACCCTCCCTCCCCCCCCAGTTTTGTAGAGTTGAAAACAACCAAGTCTGGCCCTTGGAGGCAGGTCTTTGTATCATTTTGTATCAAATTTCAGGGCAAAATTTCTCTTTAAACTTGTCTATCTTTAAGACGTGTTCAGAAAAAGAAAAATCCAATAAACTTGACAAAGGTAGTTTTACCTCAATTCCCTCCCACGTTCTCTGATTAATCTGTGATTAATAATGTGGGTTTGTTGTCCTTCTTGGGGTTGCTGCGATTACAATTTTGAGCGTTTGCTAATGTTGACTTTTTACGTGTTAAAAATAAGTCATTGCAGGGGTCACCCCATGAGTCATCTGTGACATAACTCTATCAGTGTTTAGAAAGAGAAGAGCCTGTTCGGGGCCTTTATTTTATGAGTGGATTCTGGTTAGTTAATTTTGTTTAACTTCCTTTAGGCTGTGCTGGCTTTTAGAGTGGCTCGCCACCCCTTCGCTCTGAAGGCCTCAGTGGTTCAGCTGCCTTTATTTATTGAGTCAACTGCCTCTTACAGCCAGGCACATTTGCAAGGCAAAGGAGGGGGAAAGCACAGACCCTCAGCCCTACTCCAGGGTCACCGCAGAAGGCCTGCTGTCATCCTCCAGGTCACTGACTCTGAAGTTCTCTAAGCTCCGCCTCTCACTTCCTGTTTTCCTCTGTGTGACCCCAGTTTTTGGGTGCCACACATTTTTATCAACTGCATCTATCAAGCTGAAAAACCGTTGTTACCTGCCGGCCCCTGAACCTCGCCATTCTATTTACATCTTTAATTCTGATTTTTTTTTTTTTGGTTGTGTGTTGTGGTTTTCATCTTTGCTGTGCATTTGGGGGGAGGGGGGATGGCAGGCCCTTTAAATTGGGGCAGCTGGATGCTCACTGCTGCTTAAAGAGATCTGAATTAGCAGGCCTGCATGACTGCTGGGGGGGTGGGGTCAGGGAAATTTTTGCTCTTTTCTTTCTTTTTTTTTTTTTCTCCGTTTGAAGTACAACCAGTCTGTAAATACAAATGCTTTAAATACATTTGATATTTCCGTTTAAAAGCTCCTCTTCCTTTAGGAAAATGAGCCTCAAACTCATGGGCGTGTGGCTCTTCTCAAATAGACAGGACACAGAGATGAAGATGAGATTGGGAGGGACAGTGGGCACCCTTTGTCGCTCCTGGCATCAGTGAAGCAGTCTCTTTATCAATGCACCTACCCACCTGAGTCCATGGCATGGGGTCCCGGGATGCAGGATCACACTGGCAGGAAGACCCAGACCTTCCTGTAGGGTCCTGGAGGAACAGGGTGCTGGTGCAGGAGTCGTGCACACTCTGGCCACTTCTAACTGGAAACGCAAAGCTTCTACAGATCCAGTTAGGAACACATCCCCAAGCCAGCCCGCAGGCCCAGGGTCGTCCAGCTCCTTTGCCATCTGGACTCCTGAGTTTCTTTAAGAAACCTTGCCTAAAAGACAGATAATAGTACTAGTTTTTCTTGTACTTCATTTTCTATGAGTGAGAACTAGTTGGTGTTCACAGAAAAGAAAGCTGAGGTTGTGGGTTCTGCTGCCCGACTCCGGGATGACTTCCCAGACTTGGGCTTAGTTTCTGGATACTGAGCTCAATCACTTCTGTGCTGGACACCAGGTTATATATAGTAAGTTTAAAAACAAAAAAATTTTTTTTGAGATAGGGCCTCACTGTGTTGCTCATCCTGACCTCCCATTGGACATCCTCCAGCCTCAGCCTCCCCAAGTGCTAAGATGACAGATGTATATTACCATAGCTGGCTAGCTATACAGTTCTAGATCCATGTAGCCTCCAGCTATGCTGGTTTTTCATTCCACCAGAGTCCTCTGGAACACAGATGCGTTGGGCCTCCAGTGCTGGGCTACTTTTGGAATTCAGAGAAAAGATTTCATAGTTTGCATTTCTTCATTTCTTTAACCAGAGGGTCTGCAACGAACGTTTCAGAGAAATGGGCATCTGCTTTTGTTTTCTCCCTATTCTTCACTTTTAAAAAACAGGACCATCTCTATTTCTTTTCACATCTCAGTTATATACCTAATGCCATTCTCCTGTGCTTTAAGACAATTATTTATTCACGTATTTTGTGTACAGGAGTTCTGCAACCACAGCACACATGTGGAGATCAGAGCGCAACCTACGTAAGCCAGTTTTTCTCTTTTTTTTTTTTTTTCTCCTTCTATCAGGTGGTTTCTGGGGAAAGGCTCAGGTTGTCAGATCCACTCTGCTTTTAGCACCTTTATGGACTTAGATAGCATGACACACACACACACACACACACACACACACACACATATATATATATATATATATATATGTGTGTGTGTGTGTATATATGATATAATATATGTGTATGTACATACACACACATATATCTGTATGCGTATATGTGTATGTGTATATATGATATAATATATGTGTATGTACATACACACACATATATATGTATGCGTATATGTGTATGTGTATATATGATATAATATATGTGCATGTATTTGTATATGTATATAGTATATATGTTATAATTTATAATATATGCATATTTAATATATAACTAAAATATGTTTTTAATTCTCATTTTTTTGAGTTTTACTAAGATTCGTGCTGTTGTTTTCGTTTCTTAGACAGGATCTCACAATACTTCCCAGCATGGCCTCTTTTCTGCCACCATCTCCTGAGTGCCAGACTTATAGACATATGCTCTAAACTGAGCTACAATGTTTTGTTGTGTTGTTAATTTTAGCTTTTTTGTTGTATCTTATCTCTACCCTTTTAGGAATATTTTGTTTTATTTCTTTTTTGAAAACATGCCTCTAAACCCATAAATCTGCCCTTAAAACCACAGGAAAAGACATCACCTAGAATTCCAGAGTGAGACAGTTGAATCCGTGTTTTGACAGCTATAGTTGGTCACTTAGAACAGGGAATGGATCATAAAATATCATTCTTCCTGTAAGACCCCAAGAATCTTACAGTTTGTCACCTTTGGCAGGATCCAGCAACCCAGCTCTTCAGATCCTCCACGTGCTGTGAGGAAACGTCCCAAGCTGCCCAAGTGGCCAATGGCTCACTCAGGTCTTTCTACCCTCTTCTTGATTTCTAGAGATCCTCTGCCCTCTGTCTTCTCTTTCCTGATTACCTAGAGCTTCCACTGGCCTCTTCTGTTTGTTCCAGAACTTGGATATAAGCTGAGTGTGGGTAGCATGATTTGTAGCGTCCTCATTATGTTCTTGGGTCACGGTGCCTGTTGAACTTTAGCTTCCATAGTACAGACACAGTTTGCTTGACTTCCGGTGTGATGTTTGGTTTTTTGTTTTGTTTTGTTTTGTTTTGTTTCATTTTGTTTATTTCAAACAAACGGTACAACTGTCTTTTTTCTTTTATTTAAGGAATGAGATTATATCATGAGAGTACATTAATAGATTCACCTCCCTTCCGTCTGCCCTACCTTTCTGTACACAACAATCTTTCCTATAATCTCCAGTTTCTTTACCTCTTTCATGCCCCATCTGCCTGCCATGCCACCACCACCACTCCATCCTTCTTCGGTATCCATCTTTTTTCTCTTAGTCTCCTTTAAAAAATTTTTTAGTATGTGCTAAGAAAATGAATGATACCAATTCTTTTAGTTTCTAAAATAGAAATTATCTCAATATAAAAACTAGGTTTATTCATGAAGGTGGTTTAAAAACATACCTGTATCATTATTGTCTCAGCTCAGAAAAACAGTGGCACTAAAGATGACTGCTGGGAAGCACAGTGAAGTCTGTCAGTGGACAGATTGTGTGGTTGTGCTTTGAGGGAGGCAGGAGGCTATCCATGAAAAGCACCTATTGGTGGCAGACTGCATCTCAGCTTCTGATCTATTAAAATGGACAGTGAAGATATAAACCCCAGACAAGGAAATTCTGTTTTCTGACATGAGACCACAGAGTTTCAGAACTGAGGTGCTTTTATCACTTAATATTCCGTGCCTTAATTTTTTTTCTACAACAACTTCCTTCATTCAACAGTAGACTGTGATCCAGGCAGTGGATATTCCAAAATGTGATCAGCTTTGTCTTCAATTTTAAAATGTTTCTGCTTGGCCATTGTAAGTTACTTCTGGGCTATGGGAGATTGGCTGAAATGGTGATGAGGTTATGGGAAAGATCTGACTGTTATGCTGGCTGCAATCCACAAGTTCATCAATGGCTTGTTTTGGATTTGATAACGCATTTTGCCAAATTTGATTGAAGGTTGCCTTCTATAGCATTTTCATTCCCACTCTGATGTACTGGTGATAAAGTACAGTCTGTTTTTCTTCAAGTTATCTGGTTCATTTGTTGAATTCTTTTAATTCTTTTAAAGCTGTTAGGCAACAGAGGAAGCATATCTGCTTGAGGGAAAGAGGAAAACTTAATTCTAATTTTAATTATATATATATTATTCTTTCAAACACTTCATCCTGACTCGTTTCCCCTCCCTCCGTTTCTCCCAGGCCCTGTCACCTCCTCTCCACCCCCAGATCCACTCTTCCTCCTTTTCCATTCAGATAAGAACAAGTCTCGATGGGACATCAACTGAACATGGTATAACAAGTTACAATAAGACTAAGCACAAACTCTCATATCAAAGCTGGGCAATTTCTGTCCTTTGTCCCAAGTTGAGAGTTCTGTATTTTCTATGACTGGACAGTAGTGAAGAAAATGCCCCGGCAGCACAAAGATGGCTGCTGACTTTAACTCACAGATAGATTTCTATTGACCTGGACAGTTCTTTTATCTTCATTTGTTCCTTTGTATCTTCAGTTGAGGAATAAGGAAAATATAAACAACAACAGACAGACTGTTGGAATGAAGGAGTGACTTACTGCTCTTGACTCTGCTCGGCTTGCCTTTCTGGTCTCTGTAGCATTAGAGGCATAAGAATCCTCTATTCTTTCAAATGTCCCCACCACACCTGTCCTCCACCCACCTCTTCTTTTGCTCTTGAACAAAGACTCTTCAGTGCAACCACAGAAGTTCATAAATACTGAAATGAGGAGAATAAGTGAGTGTTGGAGGCTCAGCCATTAATGATATACCTGCATCATCTCCTGACCCCAAGGCAAAGGAACAACATGAAAGAGGAAACAGAAATAATTAGAGGAGCTGAAGGGAGTAGTTGGGATATTGTCGAATGTTATCCTCTGGCACAACCTGCCTTTGCAGTGTTGATCTCTCAGGAACGCAAGACCCTCACAAAATTGATTCTATCAACACCCTGTCATGGGGTGGGGTTCATGATTCCTTAACTCCATGAAGACTTATAGGCAGTTAATAGTATCTGTGAAAGGAAACGATATTTTGCTTCAGTGGTGTAGCCACTGGTAAGGTATTCATGCTTCTGTAAATAAACATGAAGAAACAATACAGTAGCTCATTAAAAACAGACATGAAAGTACAAGAAAAATAGTAGAAGAAGCGGGTACAGCAGCATTATGAGAGGACAGAAGAGTAATGGAGATGAAGATGATCAAAATAATTTCTATACATTTATGCATCTGTTGTGATGAAAGCTATTGTGTAGGGTGAATATATGCTAATAAATAAGCAAACTGCAACAGCATGGGAATATCATTTGGAACAGGCTCGATTCCCAAGCATTTATAGATAGAAGTAGTGACTAGTCCAGATTTTATACAGGCAGAAGAAAGGTGCCAGCCCCCATGATCCTCCTCACCTGCTGACTGATGAGAGGGAATTAGAGAGCTGCGAAGAGAATAAACGGGAATGCTTTTGTGACTTATGTCTTCCCCCTGGCTTAACCATTCTTGGCCTCTACTCACTGCAGACTGTCTCTGGCAGAGGGAGGAATATGTTATTTTCCGCTTCAGCACCCAGAAGCCATTGATGTAAATTGATCAGTACTTTTTTTGTATTTTTCTGAAATTTTGTTTACACGCACATTCTTCTTTGTCTGTAAAGTGATTCGTAGCATAAAGTCCCAACCATTTTTCTTCCCAATATAGTAATGACACCGAACTCATTGAATTCTTGTGTTTAAAGATTCTTCTAAAAAAAATCATAGTTCGACTCTGTAGGGCAGAAAACACAAAGAAAGCTGTGCATTAGAGGAAACACAAAAATAAAACATGTAGAGAATAGGGAGCTCTTGGCACAAGGCAGATACTCTTTATCCATCAACACATATACATGTATATGCTTCACTTTAAGATAAAACTTAAGGAGTAATAATACAAAGGATTAAGCATGCATTTTCCTTGTGTTTTACACATAGAATTTGGCCAACTCTGCATAGTTTTATATTTTGTTTTGTTTTCTTTGGAGGGTAATAAAATGGGCTTGCTGTAAAATGTCCCTTCTGCTTCTATTTTACATTTTGAGTGCTATTTCACATACCTTTAGAAAATTCTCCAACCTTCAGACAAACGCTTGATCAAATGATGCAGGTTTGAACGACATATGGAAATTAGTTTCTGTTCAAACCTGTGTCCCCATTCAGAGAAGAACAAATTGAAAAATTGATATTCAATACCGACGAGATAATTTGGGGATGCGATAAAGCATTGTTTTGACAACTAAGAAACACGAAGCTTTTAGGACAAGTTGAGAGAGAATTGCATATTGTGTTTCCCATTTATTATCCTCAGACATCTTAGAGAGAGGGAGAGCAATTGAGAGACAGGTATAGGAAGAACACAGTGGAAGTGATGTTGGGTAAGTTAATGCTATTCATAGCAAAGCCAGAGATCACCTCCAGGAAGCTAGGAGTGTCTAAATTCTGCTTCTCATAGGCTACCCACTTCAGCATTTAAAGTCAACCCCTCAATCTGGTATATTGTGTCCACACCACTTGTTACCTAGATGTGCCAACCTCTCCAATTCTTTCACTATACTTATTTTAAAGATACTGTTTATGCTTCTCTATTGTCCTGCCAGCAGATTAAGTAATGGGAAGTGAGCTGAGATACAAGTTGAATATAAGAGTGTGAGTCTGTTTGTGTGTGTGTGTGTGTGTGTGTGTGCGCGCGCGCGCGTGTGCGTGCATATGTTGAGATCAGCAAAGACAGAAAGGGGATTCACTATAATAAACTATTTAGAGCATAGTAGGGAGTGCTTTTAACCCTAAAATGTTTATAGTAGAATACTTTTATTATTTTACTCTTTGTTTTCCAATTAATATTTTGTGTATGTGGCTGGACTTGTGTACATGTTCATTTAGAAGCCAAAGATCATCTTCAGATGCTGTTCCTCAGAAGAATAGTACGTTTTATGTTTGACAATGTCTTTCATTGGCCCAGGACTTACTAATTAGTCTAGTCCAGCGAGTCACTTACCCCTAGGGACTTGCCTGCCTTTGGCATTCTAGCCCATGGGATTATAAACATTCACTGCCATGCACGGGCTGGGTATCCACACTCAGACCTGAATGTTCATGGATGGAGCCATTCACTCCAGCCGCACGGTCTTCCTCTTAAAGCATGATATGCTATTCCTTGGCATTCAAATCTCTTTCTGTCTTACACGCAATGTCAATTTCTAGGTTAAAGCTTCTGAATAGAACTCACATAGGATGTGAACACAGTTATGCTTTTACGAGTGTCCTAAGACTATTTTGTTCTGACTTCAGCTGTTGCTTCTGCCTCCAAATTGTGCTGGGAATCTTTGCAGAAAGGCAGCACCTACTTAGACACCAGGGAGGTACCAAGTGGAAGCTCACAGTTTCTTTCCATGATGATTATCGGAGTGAATGACTACACAAGTGGAACTTTCTTTATGAATTTATTAATCGATACAAATGTTTATTGACAGTTTCCTGAGCACCAGGTTTCATGCATCCTACGTTCTCAAGACACAGTAAACAGGAAATTATTACAATCTTTATAAAGCTGTGTATACTTGACAAATCAGATCTGACATAATACAAGATAAACATGGAGACAGATGAACAGTGCAATAAAAAACACATTTGTAGCATAATACCTAAAAGCACTGTTATAGAAATAAAGTCAGTTCAAAAGGGAACTACATTGATTCACACAACTGAGAACTATCAAGATAATAGACACTTCTAGGTCAGCCTACAACACTGAAGTCTGAGTCAGCTTCTCTGAGTCAGTTCCCTCTTTGATGTCCCCAAAAGGCAACTGCCGTGACTTTAAGTGGACACTCTATGGGCATAGAAACCAACAGAGATTGATCACCCTCATCTGGGAACTGCTTCTTCTTATGCTCTTGGGTTGAGGTTTCTTCATCATTGGCTCAACATTTGAGACTTAACATGCAATCTCAAGTTCAGAACTATGTTTTGGAAAGCTGATAACAGACATAACCCTACAGGGCCAGGTACTGAAGTTGATGAAAGGGTGATTTCTCCAGAGAAATCGTTGCCAAGCAGATCAAAACAGTACATAGCACCCAGACAAACAGATAAGCATGGCTGTGACAGCTTGCAAGGAGACTTAACTCAAACAAAAAATGCATGTGGATTTAGATCTATGGGAGTGGTTCACCATTAACAAAACCAAGCAAGATTTTTTTTTTAAAAAAAAAGTAGTTTCTTCTTAGCTAGGCCCTAAGGGTAAGGAGACTGACTAGTCTGAGGTAGAAGATGTAGCATTGAGATATGTGGTGAGGAAGTTATTTGTGGGCAAGAAGGGCCAATAGGCCAGGTTGGTCACAGCTCTATGAGAGAGGGTGTGCGCATGAAGAAAAAAATTCCACAGGGTCAGAAGACCATGCAATGGGGACAGTTGGAGGCTGCTGTATCTTCTTCACTGTCAGAGAGCTTTAATCTCCCCAGAGCATTCTGGAATGGGACCAAGAAGAGGACCTGGGTTTGGAAAAAAAGGGAGAGAGAGATTCTTTTTTCCCTGTTCATTCATGTATTCATTCTATATTCAGTTGAGTGTTTGTTTGTTTGTGTGTGAACATTGCATGTGAATATGGTGGCCAGAGGTCAACTTTGGACATCATTCCTCAAGAGGCTTTCACTTTGAATTTTGAAGCAGCATCTCTCCCTAGACCATGGGGTTGCCACATTAGTCTGGTCTGGCAGACTGGCAAGACACAAATAGCTTCCTGTTGCTGGCTCCCCTTTGCTGGATTATAAGCATGACACTCCACAGTCCAGTTTTTGGTTCTTGTGACATTGAATTCAGGTCCTCATGCTTGCAAAAAAAATAGGAACTTTGTTGACTTAGGTACCTTCCAGCTCACATTTTGATTTATTAAAACTTATGTACATTCATTATATAATGCTTATTCATCTGAATCTTGATTTTTTTCTATGTTGTTACTCTCTTGCTTTCTCTATGATGCAGGGCTAGAAGTTGAGTTACCTACTAAACTATATTCCCAGTCTCTCCTCTATTGCAATGGTGTTGGAAAATTGAACAGGTATCCTTTGCACTAGGATTTTAAGAACCTCTATGTGTGCACCAAATAATCAAAACCCACATAGTTTGACATAGCTGTCTAATGCCCTGAGCTCAGTATTGGAAGCATTTCATCAGCGCTCCACAAGTGCTGAGTTAGCATTAGCGAGGTGCTTCTATCCCAGATCACCAATGGCGCACAATGGGGCTCTCTGTTTGGGGAACATGAATGCGGCCTCTGAATAATGGCAGTGGCTCACTCAAGGCCTTGCTTTGTTCAGGAGTGAAGCACTTGAGGTTGAAGTTCAGAAAAACAAAGCGGTTTCATAATAGCGAACGTGGCTGGAAATTTCAAGTGTCTTCAAGGGCATTTGACATCAATGAGCTCAGTGATGGAATAGCCAAGAAAGACATTGTTGGTAATGTGCTAAATTAAAAGGCTAGTCAAAGAGGCCAGGGCTACAAATGAGAACAGGAGCACAATTAGTGAATGGAAGACTTAGAGTAATATGGGAGCAAGCTTGCTTTTTCTTTCTTTCCTTCTTTCTTTCTTTCTTTCTTTCCTTCTTTCTTCCTTTCTTTCTCTTTCTTTTTCTTTCTTTCTCTTTCTTTCTTTCTCTTTCTCCTCTCTCTTTCTTTCTCTTTCTTTCTTTCTTTCTTTCTTTCTTTCTTTCTTTCTTTCTTTCTTTCATCTGCCTATCTGTCTTATGCTTCACATTTTCCCTCATTTGATTCAACTAATGAAAGGGGGAAAACAGGTAGGCCATTCATTTCTTTATAAACTTCAGCTAAAATCAGCACATTTCTTTATGTGAGTTTTATCTCCTCCCCATCCCATAAATAAACATACAGAATAAAGGTTCTCTGAAACATACACAATCATTTATTGTGTGCATGCCTCTTTTGAGACATTACAAGACATTAAAGCAGTTAAAATCATGGCCTTTGGCACAACAGAAAAGCTGTATTCTAAATCAGCATTTTCCATTCTTTGAATGTAGAGTATCTTCCTCTTATCTTCAGAGGACACATTCTATGACCCACATGAATACCTGAAACACCAGTTCATTTACACTTTGGATATATGTTTTTCTATATTGTACACAGGTATCCATGATCATATATAAATGTGATACTATATAAATCAGACACAGTAGGAGATTAATGAACATAATGATAATAAATAGAACAATAATATATTACAAATAAATTTAGAAAAGTTATTTAAGGTGTATGGATCAGGCTGAGCATGGAACTCAGTAGATAGGATTCTTGTCTAGTATGTAAAAGCCCTAGTAATCCCAAGAACCTAATAAAACTAGGCAGAGAGTCCCCATATCCATAATTCCATCATGTAATAGGTAGATGGAGGGGGATCAGAAAGTCAAGGTCATTGTCTGCTATATATTGTGTCCAAGACCAGCTTGTGCTACCTGGAACCCTGTCTCAAGACAATCAATCAATCAATCAATCATGTGGCTTTTCCATTTCTGTTTTGGGTATTAAGTGTCCATAGATAGCTATAATACTACAAAGTGAATCCTCAAACACTCAGAGCTGCTGCCTATCTCCCAGCTCTAAGACCAGCTGTTGTTAGCATAGGGCTAGTTAGAGAGCCAGAGTGTTCCAGTGAAAAGACATGTCAGTGTGGATTTGTGTAGAGTGCTGGGTTTCATACCAGCTGGTGTAGTATGTCATGTTCTTTGGCCATGTTTGCTCGCATTACTCTCTACTGTCATCTCTCCCCTAGTCGCCTCCTTTTTCTTCCTGCCTGCCTGTCGGCCTGTCGGCCTGTCTGTGTCTGCCTATGTATCTAACTACCTGTTTGTGTGTCTGTGTGTCTGTCTGTCTGTATCTACATTCTGTATAAGAGAGAAAGAGTGTTATTTATTGGCCTTCCTGGCTCTAGCTTGTTTCACTTAATATTATAATCTTAAGTTTGATTCACTTCCTGCAAATGACCTAGGTTTAGTCTTTTAAAAAATATGTTTCACATGTCCATATGGAGACCAGGACCACATTTACGAGTCAGTTCTCTCCTTCCAGTTTTATGTAGATTCCAGGAATCCCACTCAGGTCATCCCAGCCTGTGCACCAAGTGCTTTGCCTACTGAACCATCTCACCAGACCCGTGGCCCAATATAACTCATATATAGACACCACATATTCGTCATCCATCCATGCATTGATTATCAGAGAACATGTTGATTTCACAGTGAATCCTTTCAGTTGTCAGCACCCAGACTGTAACATATGTAAATAGTTTGCATAGAAACCTTGGTTAGAAACTTTCTCAAAGATTGGCTTGAAGATCAACTGATGTATTGCAAGAAGGCACTTCAAATCAAAGAAGGCAGGCAGTTGTTTCAAAAGGTTAGCTCTCCTCATCTGCATCGACATTCTAGTGAAATGAATTCATGGAGTCTCATGTCTCTGCATGTAAGATGGGTGGGGGACACAGTGGCCCTCCCTGCAGCAAAGTGTAAATGGTTCAGAAAGAAGATTTGGGAGATGGCCAGTCATCGGTGCAAACCTGCCATACTAGGCCTTTGTCATGTGTTGTTCGGGGGTTTTGTTTCTCTCTGCTTTTAAGCGGTCATGGTGCCTGAACAGGAGTAAAAGGGAAATGATACCTGTGTGCAGTTCAGTACCTCCTGAGTACAGAAATGTGTCATTTTGTATTTTTCTTTCCTCCTCCCATGAGTACCAGGTAGAAGGCAGCACAGAAAGTAAAAATTAAAACAAAACAAAAGCTTTGGATTAGGGTGGGAAGATTGTGACACAGGCAATTCTAATCCGCAGATTCCGAAGCAACTGATACTGAGCTCAGTGATCTGAAAAATGAGTGGGAGAAAATGGCACGGGAAGGCTGGGGAGAAGGCATTTGGGTCAACAAGATCCAGGACCCACATGGTAGACAGAGTGAACTATTCCCACAAATCGTCCCACGACTGCCTTATCTGTGCCATGTTATGCACACTCACATGCATACCACAGACAAGAAAAAAAATAAATGTATAAAAAATCCTTATAGGGAATATCATGGACTTTCTGTTCCCTCAAAAGTGAAAAGGTGACTTACTTGCTGAAAATTGAACCAATACCTGTTTTTTTTTAAAGGAAACTAATAACAATAATGTTCTCATGATACCAGCTTTTGTTTTTGGTATTATTATTATTATCCTTTTGATGTTTTATGAACGTTTTAATATATTTTCATTTCTTTGTATATCATTTTCTCAGAATACATTGCAATCATACTGTAAGTGTATCCATATAGAAATTGTTTCATAAATCCTTTCTGATGTTACCAATTTTGACATAGTTTTTGAATTTTACTATCCAGATCCACCAGATCTGCCATGATTCATTTGCCATTTTGTCTACTATTAGCTACTACAGCTGTTTTTAAGAACAGTATATAATGAATGTTAATGAGAGAAAATAGCCTTAAAATATACAATGTGGGCAAACAGACAACTTGGAAGGAAATACCGAAAGGCCAAAAATGCAGCATATTTTATGCAGCCTCCCCATGTCAATTGAATGCAAACTAAGACAGTTTGCTTTTTTAAATTGAGGAAATTGTAAGTAGGGTAATTTGCAGAGTGATTTCTGGGACTCTAGAATACTTCCTAGCAAGTATTTGGGTGGGAATCTAAAGTACTAAACATTTTCATGAGTTAATTTACAAGTCTAAGGCATTTTACTGACAAGGAGAGGGAGAGAAAAAGAGTGGGTGGGACTAGGCTGCTAGATTGTGTATAAGTCTGGATGGCTCAGTAGTTAAGGAAACTAGATGTTCCTGGAGAGGGCCTGGCATCAGTTCCCAGTCCTCACATCTGGTGGGTCATAGTTACCTATCATTCCAGTTTCAGAAATTAAAACTCATTTCTGCTCTTCATAGGTACCTGCACTCATGTACTCAACACACACACACACACACACACACACACACACACACACACAATTAAAACCCAATATTCTCAGGTCTCAGGTTCCTAAATTTTTGAGGATATTTAAAGAATGTCTACATTTAAAGGATGTCTTCAGCTGAGCCCTGAGGATTAAGAAGGAGCTGTGGATTCAGATATGTATGGACCTGAATTACCACCATCCCTCTTTTGGTTAATTTGTCCCTTCTGGGCTATCTCTTTCTAGTCTTACTTCTGTTATTTTTAACAGGCCAGTTTTGTGAACTTAGTAATCTTCATTGACATAATATGCAGATAGAACACAACACTAATTGTTTTCTCATAAAATTACGGGATGGTAACTACATGCAGGGCATGAGGTAGTGTTCTTCTATCTTGAAGAACTGTGTGATGCCTTCTTGTGCTTGGAGATTGTTAGGCATTGAGCAGAAAAGTGACTTTAGAGAAGTGAATGCTCAGAGTGTGGCCAGAGCTATTTCTTTTCTGTTACAGAGTCTTGGCAAAATTAATTGCAGAATGTAGAAGTGCGTGGGTGAAGAAGAACAGAGAACTTTAAAGAGAAAGGTGCCCAAAGAGAGATCTGGGGGCATAAGTGTATATAGGCAGATGCATCTGCTGAAATGATGCAGGTCCCATGTTGAAAGCAGTGCTTTTTACAGAGGTCATAGAACATTTATTAGGGTCAGGAGGGAAGGTTACTATGAGACTATCTGAAGACACATATTGTGGACCTTTAAGCTATTGAGAGTAGTTAATCAAAGAAGGACAGTGTTTAAAAATGTATTTGTTTGCTACAAGCTCTGCTCACAACCCTTTCCTGAGTCCATCTTTCTCTTGTTGTTAGCATCTGGCAGGTTCTCCATAGTCAGGGAGTTACAGATTGTAAACTGTTTCTTTCTGATTTTAGATGCATCTCATACCCAAAGATTGCATAGCCAGGCCAACTACACAAAGTGTGGAGAATAAGAAGTACTAGATCGATACAAGGTGTGGAGACTAAGAAGTATTAGATCGATAGCCAAGACTGTACTGCTTCAGCAAGCACTATCACATAGCCTGTGGCTCTGTCCATTCAACCCCATTGAGACAATTCATGTGAAGCTTCCACAAGCTGCTAATTGTGGAATTCAGCCTGGGCTGGACCTGCTTAGATAAAGGCTTACTAGAAAAGTCCTTGGGCATTATGCCCTTTGCATCTAAAAGGAACACACAACACAAGCAAGGAGGTCCAAAGGACAATGGCATCTACCTTCATGCCTGATGACCTGAGTTTGATCCATAGAACTCACATGGAATCAACTCCAAAATGTTGTCTTCTGACCTCCACATGTGAGCATGAACACACACACACACACACACACACACACACAAGCACACACAAGCACATGCATGCACAAACATAAATATGTGGATACATACTGAATAAATGTTTAAAAGAAAACACATCTATACTATTGTAGCTACTAGATTTCATTGCACTGTTGTCTGTAATAGTCTTCACTAAATTCAAACTTGAAAAGAAAACTGAAAACACCAAGCTTGTCTTTAACTCTGCACCTCTTCCCTTCATCCTTCCTCTGTGGGTCACCACTAGCCTCTGTGCAAACAGGGGAATGAATGGAAATCTTCTGAGGTCATAAATTGTCTTTGGTGAAGAGTTGAAGCTCTGTCTTTCAGGACCACTTCTTTTAGATATCTTCACAGGATTTAAAGAGAGCCAGGCACGCCAGGATATTTATGAATCATGAGACTTAATAGAGACCAAAGTGGATCCTATTATTGATGTGCTTACTGCTTCATTAAATTCCCCTTAAGGTTTGCAGCATGGATAAGGATCATTTGCAATAATAATTATGCTGTGATCGATTGATTGGGTCTGACATTGCACTTGTCACCTTGAAATGCAGAATCCATCTATTTTCAACAGTGTGAACATTTTTTCCTTAATCTTACACCCCAGCAGATGATAGTTTATTTTTATGGAGAAAGTACAGTTTATAAAGTTTGGAAACTTAACCTTTTGGAAAAAAAGGAAGTATCACTTGTCATTTACAAAGAAATGAAAATCATCCAAACAGCAATATTTTTAAGATTAGAAAACATAGTATAATTTCCAAAAGGATTTTTTCCAACAAACAAAAAATTGCAGACACTTTCATTGACTGCTACAAGTATATTAGAAGCATGCAAGTTGACAAAGTCTTCTCAAGGACCATTGAAGTGCAGGGCTAAGTGGTTCTAGGGATGCCTGAGAGAAATTTCTGTTCTTGCAGAGGGCTCATGTTCAATTCCTAACACCTATGTTGGATGTCTCACAGGGTTAGGGTTAGGGTTAGGGTTAGGGTTAGGGTTAGGGTTAGGGGTAGGGGTAGGGGTAGGGGTAGGGTTAGGGTTAGGGTTAGGGTTAGGGTTAGGGTTAGGTGTACAGGTTATAGTTAGGGTTAGGTAACAGGTATACAGGTTAGACTAAGTAAACTTATGAGAAATTATTATTGTGTACATTATGAATGTGATGTTTCTAGTGTCTACAAAACTCCTAAAATTGATAGGCTATTGAATGCTACTATTTAAGCCCAGCAAGCCTGTATTCAGAGTTAGGGTTTTGTCTCTAATTACATGAGTATATAATCGGATTTATAAACCCTAATCCTAACCCTAACCTGTCACACCACTCCAGGACAACCTTGCCAGGCAACCATATGTATGTGTACATATACACATGTAGGAACCTAAATATACATAAAGAAAAATAAACCTTAATACATGATAGCACAGAGACTAACTTTGTTTGTATATTTAGGCATGTGTGCACATGCACAGATACAGACATTTATATACATTTCTTTTTCTATACATGTACCTTTCTTTCTATCTGCCTATTTACTCCTTATATTTTCTGTGTGTTGCTCTCTAATTCTATCTATACCTAAACAAATAACACAAATGTCTGTTTCTGAAGCATGTGACACTTCACCCAAGGTTGCAAGGTGCCCACCCAAGACAAGAGTGAATCTTACTCAATGCGAAATTTTGTACATTTCTTTCAGGATGTGATTTTTTTAATTAAGATTAAAAGGGAAAACAGTGACCTCATTCTCCTGTGTTTGTATCCACTTTGCTTTCCTGAATACTTTCTGTCTTGAGCTTATAATATACCCAGTCTCCAGTCAGTTTGGCAGCAAATATCCATTTATAGATTTGCTTGTTCAGGATTAGGCACTGGGCCTGGTACTCAGAATAGAAGAGGCAGGTGTGGCTCTTTTCTATGTGAGCCTATATTCTATTAAGGAAGACAAAGTTGGGGTAGGCTCATTCAAGAGAGAAATATAGGATTATGTAATTGGTGTGAGAAAATTCACAACATACTAATGAATTGACAGATAACAAATTGGTTGCAGTCCCATTTAAATTACACTACAAATAATGATATCTAGCTGTTATCACATGTTTACTGATAGCCAACAGTTACACATAGTATTCTAGTTACATTTCTGTGGCCATGGCAGAGACTCTAACAAAAAAGTGGCTTTGGGATAAAGGAATTTTTAGCTTACCCTTTCAGGTTACATTCCGTCACTATTATGGGAAGCCAAAGCAGGAGCATATAACCTATACCCAAGTAACTTACTTCTAAACCAAAGAAGTATAGCAGGAACTATGAAGAAGGAAGCTTGCCAGCTGGCTGACAGCCCAGTTTATATTCAACTAGCATTTTTATATAGTTCAGGACCACCCACCTAGGGATAGTGCTACCCAGAGTGGGCTGAGCTTCCCTACATCAATTAACAACCAAGTCAGCCACCCACAGACATGCCAGCAGGTCAGTCTGATCTAGGCAGTTCCTCAATAGAGTTCTCCTCACATAAGCTGTGCCAGGTTGATAGTTAATGCTATCCAGGACACATGGTATACAGGTTAGACCCAGTAACCATATGAGAAAGTGATTATTATTGTGTACACTTTGAATGTGATGTTACTAGTGCCTTTAGAGCTCTTAAAATTAATGGGCTATTGAGTGCTACTATTTAAGCCCAGCAAGCCTGTCTTTAGAGTTAGGCTTTTGTATCTAATTCCATGAGTGTATAAAAGGATTTATAAATATACTAACACAAATATAAGCATTTATGTATGCACAGGGGAGGAAAAACTGCACCTACCCTCACCCTCAAAAGTGTTCACAGCCGATAAGATGCTAACTTCTACTTAACAGTGCTCTTCAAATTTCCACTATACATATGTATTATTTTTTAATTTAATTTTTTATTTATTCACTTTACATCTTGCTCACTGACCTCCCCAGTCACTCCCCCCTCCACAATCCTTCCCCATACCTATCCTCCTCTCCTTTTTCTCTGAGTAGGTGGTAGTCTCCTGGGTATCCTTCTACTCTGCCACTTCAAGTCTCTGTGAGACTAGATGCTTCCTCTCCCACTGAGGCTGGACAAGACAGTCCAGCTGGAAGAACAGATTCCACATATAGGCAACAACTTTTGGGCTAACCCCTGTTTGCAGTTGTTCAGGACACGCATAAGACCAAGCTGTGCATCTGCTACAACATATGTATTATTTATATAATAATATAAAGCAATAAGAGTAATTAAGAGTCACACAAGATATACCCAGGTATATTCACAACTTGTACAGAAATATAACTGTGTTAATTGCTTGTCTCATTGAAGTTCGAAAAGGCTTGATGGTAGCAATTTAAAAGGAAGGCTTGATCTTGGGTCACTGTTCCAGGAGGTATAACCCATCATAGTGGGAAAGGCAGGAGGGCAGGAGCTTGATGCATGTCACCAGTGTTCACTATTTCATTCACTAAAAGACTTCAGCCCAGGGAATGATCCTGCTCATCTTGTGAGTAGGTCATCTCACCACAATTAACACAATTTAAATAACCCTTCACAGACATGCCCAGGTATTTGTTTGGAAAGTCCTAAATTCTTCTATTGCACAATCAAGATTAACCATCCCAAGTTCTAAGATGCCAAATATAATTTCAGAAAACCCCAATTCTGTGCCCTAAAGTACCTTAAAGTTTAAGCCTGAAGACAGTGTGTGAAATGCTCTTTTTCAGTTCTAAGACTCACATGGGCAATTGAAACATCCTGACTGTTCCGTAGGACAATTCTGCAAAGAGTAAAATAATTGTATTCATTACCGGTGAAAGCTATCATAGAATGTATCTGTGCCTTGGAAAAAAAAACATTCAGTAACTGGATTGGCTTTTGAAGAGGATTGTTAGGAGGTTGGACGCAAAGAAAATAGTAATATGAACATTGAATTCTGGCCATTCTCCAAGAAGTGTTTTATTTAGTTGTAAATGGAGAAAAGGAGGTGAAAGAGATGGCTCAGCAGTGGTGAGCACCTGCTTCTCGCAGAGGCTCCAAGTTTCCAACTTCAGTTGCCGACACACGGTATGCAGCTCACGGCTGCCTGTAACTCCATCACTAGGGAACCTGATACCCTCTTCTGTCCTCTATGAGTACAAAAGTACAGGTGGTGAGCTCAAACACACTCACGCACACACACACACAAATCTTTAAAACAGGAATAACATCTCAAAAACTCTGCTCTTTATTTCTACTCCCAGCGAAAGTAAAAATGGAGTTTGATTTCCTTTTGTTTTGCACATGTAAAATCTAAAACCACTTGATTAATAAGTCAATTCTGAACAAGCTCTTACAGATACCAGATACTACAGACAAACCACCATTTACTTGATCTGATAATCATTTTATTTTGTGATAATAATAAACGATACACCTTTCGTGGGAACCGTGTTTCAGATGCCGAGTTCTGATCTTTCTCTGCTATCAATACCTAATCTAATACTAACTTTTGAGCAGTGACCACCAGTCACCCCTGAATCATGATGGTAAACACAGACCCCCCCACATGTTTTCCTGTTGTTACCAGCAGTTTGGGGTACAGGTATACAATAACTCATATTAAATATTCATAGAATAGGTTTTCGGTTATATTTGCCTGGATATAGCCCAGTGGCAATGGCCTGAATGCATTTGACCTGGGTAGGCTAACTTGACAGGTTTGTACCTTTTTCCTTTGTTTTCATCTTATGATTAGGTTAGCAGGATATACCCCCAGCGTAAATTGAGGAGAATCTAATATTTTAGGAGGCATCCAGCCACATTTACATGAAAAGTGTGGCCAAGATTAAGTAATTAGACACAGCAGCATTTGTGTATGGGAGATACTGGCTAGTAAGAGTTGTCTGGTACTCCTAATATTTTAAATTCCTCTCACCTCCCATGCCCAACTTCTAACATAATTGATGACATCACATAAGCTATGTTGTTGACGTGTCAACACGTTTATAGACAAGGAATTCAGAGTTCTTCTCTACAAAGCATCCTTCACAGTATATACAAGGACAGCAGTTAATTCCATGTTGGTCTTTGTTTCTATGAGTGACATTTTTTTCTCCAAAGCCACCACTCTTTTCAGCATTTCTAATTCTACAACTCTCTGGTTTTCGTGGCATGGAAAAAGTTCTAGACTGTTTTGAACTATTTGCTCTACTCAGTTCTTCCTCACATCTTCAAACTATGTTGCTATGGAGCTGCCGCAGCCTCGGGAGCGGTGAAGGGAAGGTGACTCTCCTCGCACAGGAAGGGTCAGCATAGGTGCTCACACAGCTTCATCGAGGCTTATGTGGCCATAAGCATCTGCCGGTGACAAGTCTTGCATATCTTCACAACCTTTAGTACTTTCAGGACCTTGGGCATCTCCACTGCTCCCAATTTGTCCTGACCCAGTGACACTCTAGATTCCAAATCCTCTTATTCCCTTCCACTACAGATCTGCCCCTAGACTAGAGTTTTCCCTTTCTGAATCTTTTTATAAAGGAAATCAGACTCAGTCTTCTCCACTTGTCATGTTTTGTGCCTAGAAAGTTATCAACAAAAGTACTTAATAGTTACCACTTCATTTCTGTAGTCTCAGACACAGTGTGGCTCTGATGGGACTAGTCTTTCCAGCCCAGAATATATCAAGTTCTCCTCTTCCATGTTTGTGTGTTGTCCTTTAGAAGCTACAGCTGACCTAGAAAATATGGCAGGAAGGTGACAGTGACTAAAGATTGTGGGAAAGGGAGGGAGGGAGGGATGAGCTGAGGGAAGATGTGCCTTAATCATGCTGATCCCGGAAATAAGATGCCTGGATGACCAATTAGAATACAGTAAGGTGCACTTAACCAAAGTTGTGCTCAATATAATTTAATCTCTGATGATTCATAATGACCTTGGGTCATTGCAAGCATGGACTCTGAAGTCAGAAGCTTTGGGAGAAGGATGGGCATCCAACGCTCATTGAAAGTGCCCACACATGTGCATGACCCTCTATATTGACAGTCACTAATGCCCCTTGAAGGTGCTCACACATTAATACATCTGTCTGCATTGACAGAGATCCCAGTGGTGGTATGCATGGCCTTCTCCATTGATAGTGAAGAGGGTCCTTATATATGTAAGTCTGTTTTGGGCAGTCTTTGAAGCCCTTCACAGTTGAAAAACAAGGTAACATATACCTTTTAGATATTCAGATATGCTTCCATTATCCAGTAAGCATTGGATGTGTGTTGAGTGTTATTGAGGTAAATTTTCAGGTGTGTTGTATAGGGAGATGGACAAGGTGAGTCCTTTATCTCACATGTTTGCCTGCATGTATTAGAAACTTTGAACACCCTGGAAGGTGTTCAAAAATACACCATTTGTTATAAATATGATAGGAGTTTACATTAATAAAACACAGCAGTGTCTTTCACAGTGAGGAGTGTGCACATCTGCTGCAGAGGTAGGAACTTTAGCTTAGAGATTGACCAGACATGTGCACAGAGATATGTGCATCCTGGGGCTCGTGGAAACAGTTGGTTATATCTAAGAGACCATGGAGTACAGGTTGCTAAAGCAAGTCATGTGCATGTTTGAGACAGAGCACTCTGCAGCTATAAGCAGAGTAAGGACACTAGGCTGCACTGTGATTAAATGAACTCTTGGACATATGGTGAAGGAGAAAATCATGACATGACAAGAAACAGTTTGAATGACTGGTTTCCATTTGTCACATGAATGAAAAAGTTCTCTCTCTCTCTCTCTCTCTCTCTCTCTCTCTCTCTCTCTCTGTGTGTGTGTGTGTGTGTGTGTGTGTGTGTGTGTGTGATATTTAACACCATTAAAAAGAATGATAAATGCCATTCTATTTGAAGAGTTTATTTTTTAAATTATTTTAAATATTTACAGGTGCAGGTATTGAGTTTTGGTTAAGAAAATTTTTTTCAAATATGTCTATAAAGGACACGGGTAGATTATTTTCATGTTTATCTTGGGATTCTTATATCTGTTTTATGCAGATAGCACTTGAACTTGCTATTAGGCCTTCCTCCTGCATTATGAACATAAACAGAGAAGAGAGAAGACTCACAATTGCTCCTCTCCCATCCGGTTTGGTCCTAGCCAGTGAATTGGTGATTTTTCCCTTGCTTCTCCAAACTCTCAGAAAATGTATATCTCTGAAGGAAAGGGAGCTCTCAGGGAAACCTTGCCTGGAAGGTGATGCACTTTGAGCCAGTGAGGATGGGTAATTTGGGGCAAGGAGTAGCTTAGCAGAGTAGAAAGTCTGTATGGCTGGAAACTGGATAAGAAGAGAGGACTTCACAGAGCCCAGGAAGCACAAGTCTAGTCTAGAGAGACAGAATGCTGAAGTTAATGTCAGCCATTAGAGATGGAACTTCTATTTAACGGTGCCAGGGATTTTGAGCTTTGAGATAGTTGAGGTAAAAGAAAGAGGAGGATCCCTATACATTAATTAATTAACCAACTAATTAATTAATTTACTAAACATGTCAGGCCAATATGTCGTCGGTCTGACACTCTTCCAACAGTCACTATACTACAAGATGGGGTAACGGTGCCATCACTACCTTCACCCGTGTGGGTCACAAAAGTAGCAGAGGCTTGTGTCCATATAAACCTGTGGACAAACAATGGTGGAAACTATTGAGGGGAATTGCTATTAAGTAAAATATCCCCGCTCATATCACAGGTTAGCTGGCTTCACACTCACCTCTTTATTGAAAATCTTGCTCAGATAAAGTGTTAGAAACATCATCTGTAAGCGCTGGGGAGATCGATGGCTCTGCCAGCCAAGTTTGCCATGAAAATGTGAGAAACTGAGTTCAATTCCTACAAAAAATCAGGTTTGGTGGCCGATGCTTATAATCCCAGTGCTGTCACCAGAGAGACAGGTAGATCTCTGGGAGCCACTTGCCAGCTAGCTTCAACTATTTGGTGAATTCTAGAAAAGAGAAACCATGCCTTAGTTATAAAAGGGTGGACAGTGCCTGTGGACCAGCACCTGAAGTTCTCCTCTAGCCCCCACATTCAATATCACAAGTAGGTGTATTCATGCACACAGAGGACACCCACCCACATGTGCTGAGGACATGTGGGACAGCTCACAGATGTCATTTGCCTGGGGCAGGAGGTCTGAGCAGAGCCAAGACTTTAAAAACCTTCACAGAGAGGCTGACACATAAGGAGAACATAGAAATGCATAGTCCTTGCTTTAACTTTAAAATCCAAGACCCTCGGGTACATGGTAGTTAATAAAAGGGATCCATCTCTCTCCTGACATCAATGCCATTGCTTTGGTGATATTTGGTGTGTTAATTTAGGACACAAAGGACTTAAACGGCACGTGCTTGACAGGCAAATGAAGTGGAGCCTAGCGGAATAGAACTTTGCATTATTAGTGACAGCAGTATTCTGATATTTTTGTTCTTTGTGGAAATCATGCTACACAGAGATGATGTCATAGGAGAAAATCTTGATGAATTATGGCTGTAATGTCTATGCTAGTTCCAAGAGCAGTGACAAGTGGTGAGGATTGGGTGGACCCCAAACAAATCCTAGAAGTAGAAGATTCAATAGAAAGACACCAGTATATCCATACACTCCCTGGAATTGATATTGTACAGTATTTTTATGAGCGAGTATGGATTTCTTTTATTTTCTTATTATTCTCACATGGAATGATGCAATGAAAGGAAAAAAAAGTTAATAAAATCCACTGTTCTCTAAGAGCCAAAGAGCCGTGGTTTCCTATTTTGAGACATTTGGCAAATCTCATTTTCCTACAGATGTTTTTGGACATAAATTGATGTTTTCAAGAAGCAAATAGAATATTCTGCAATGCTCAGAATTAAGGAGTTCAATGCGATCAGATGGAGCTTTGTCAGACTGAAGCATCTGAATTAACTTATGCCATATGACTGAAAGTCTAAGCTTTGTGCTTCTTCCTAGCTAATCAATGAAGATTAATATTCTATGGGAAGCTGATTTTGTAGATGAGGTTCAGCCACACTATTTCCCCTACCAATTTTTTTCTTCCCGGTAAATAAATCATCTTTATTATAGTGTATGAATTTACTTGGCTCTTTTAATAGGCTTTGTAAGAATAATGCTTCCTTTGATTATATTATATTTTTAAACGCGCGCAAGTGTGGAATGTGGTTATGCTGTCGTGGGTAGGGAGGGTGGGGAGAGATGAAGGACTTGCTGAATATCTCAGTTTGATCAGCTCATTCCCTGTGTGTTAAAGCAGATGAAGCAATGCCCATGCACCCAGGGATTCTCCCCAGCAAATTGCCGAGTGTTTGCTGGGATAAAAATGGTTCCTACCTCTGCCTCATATCAAACTTTTCCTGCAGAAGAAGATTAGATTATTCCAAAAGGACTTGATCTTTATAAAACTATTTATAAAACTATTCTGGTTGCTATTTTGAATCCTTTTTATCTTCAAGGTGTTGGCTAGTTTATTTGATTTTTTCTCCCCAAGGAGGGAAATAAACTTTATAATTCCAGCACTATCATCCACACATAGATTGATCTGCTGAATTGAAAAGCTGCTGACTGTGGACTCTGCAGCTACTGCAGGTGGTCTCATTCACAATTAATAGAGTGAATTCTCATGCTGCCTCCTCACAGCTTTAACCCTAGAAGGGCAGCTACAGTTTGACATATACACAGTGAACTTCAGTAAGACTCAGTAAGGGATGAAGGAGAGGAGAGAAGACAGGTAGAAAAGAGGAAATGGTGGTAGGATGTAGGACAGGAGAGGTGATGATAGATAGATAGATAGATAGATAGATAGATAGATAGATAGATAGATAGAGATGATATATACAGACTATGTACAGTATATACAGAGAGAGACAGAGACAGAGGGACAGAGAAGATAGGAGAGAAGGAAGAGGAGAGAGTAGGGGGGAGTGGAGAAAAGCAAGGGAGAGAAACATTTCAATAGAAACAAAAAGTACTTTATGATCCTATGCACTAGTCCAAGTCATTAATTATTAATGTCACGATGAAATTAGAACCTCCCTAGCTTTCTCCATCGCTGTGTGCCCTATATAATTTACTGTAAACAGAATGATCCCTCATAGACACATTGTCCATGGACTTAAAGCCTGACAATTGCCTACTCAGAAAACTAAAAACTTTACTCAGTTTATAGATGGTTTTTCAACATAGGGACTAAAAATAAGATTCTCTTGAACCTACTTTCTGTCCATAAGTTGTGTCTGTGGAAGTGAATATCAGTGTACACACACATACATGGGGCTGGAGAGAGAGAGAGAGAGAGAGAGAGAGAGAGAGAGAGAGCTCCCAACACCTTGATCAAGAACACCAGGTCTGAGCTATCTTGCTGCTATCAAGGAAAAAGCCTCTTATCTTTTCTGGGCTCTTTAGTTAGTTGTGTGGCAGGAGGACTTGTGAAAGGCACTAGTGGTGACTGAGACATGGCACTACTTACGTGATTTTACTGATGTCCTCTAGAAGGAATTGAATGTGCCTCTTTGATGGCAATTATAGCTCCATAAGATGCCTGGAAGTTGCTACTGATGATGTCACATAAACAGGAACTTAGACACACCTGACTATGTGAAGTAAAGTCGTCCAGAATTGGACAGGGTGGATGATGAAATATACCTACTAGTCTGTCAGTTCAAAATTCAGCTCTCTATAAGCATAAATATTATTTACTTGGCCATCTACAAGTAAATAATCACCCTGAGCTCTCTTGGAAGAGACCAGTCCTGTGTGCAGACATTTCTGGGGCTGACTTACAGAGAGACTTTAGATGGAAAATTCCATCATAATCCTGCACAAAGGTGCTCTGCAGCCCCTTAGACTTTCTGTATTCTGGTGCTAATTTTATCACACAGCTCAGTGGGGAGAATTGCTGTAAGGTATTACAACAATGAAGATGCTTATAAAGCAAAGAATTGAAGTTGCATTTCTTTCTTTTCTGGGTACCTTTCTCTTGTTTACAGTGTCATCCTGCACCTCTGTTGGTAGTTGAATTGTTTTCTATTGCTGACATTAGATCATGTAAACCTTCAAAGGCAATGATGTATTGTGCTTCAGGTTCAAATCCATTTGAGGGTACATAATGTATATGGCTTTCATATTGACTACTGAAGTATGAATGCATATTGAAGATACATGAACATGGATATGTAGAGAGATATGGTGTGTGTGTGTGTGTGTATGTGTGTGTGTGTGTGTGTGTGTGTGTGTGTGTGTGTGTGTGTAGGACATTGCACTACCCTAGCTATACTTCAGATGTTGTCCACCTTGGATTTTGAGGCAGGTACTCTCATTGGCTCTAAACTCATCAAGTAGGTTAACCCGGCTGGCTACTGAGACTGAAGGATTTTTCCATCTGTACCTCCCTAGAGCTGAGATTACAAACACCACTGGGCCTGGTTTTCAGTTTGGGGTATCTAGTTCAAGTTTTCATGTTTGCAAGGCAATAACTTTACATACTGAGTTCTCACTCCAGGCCATAGTTTGCTTATTTAAGCCTATGAATACGCCTTATATAGCTCATCAACGGACTCTTCATGAATTTGCATACTCACTCTCTTATTGAAAAACCTTATGAGCTCCCACTATCATGTTTTGACAAATACTTCATGACCAACTCAACTCATACATATCGATTTATATGGATTTTTTGTAAGATGTATTTATAAGGGCTGGAGAGATAGCTCAGTGCATGAGAATGCATGTTATGAAAACATGAGGGCCAGACTTCAGCTCCCCAGCACCCATCTAGATGCCCAGTATACCTGTATATGTCTGTAACATCAGGGCTGGGAAGGAGAGACAAATAGATCTTTGGTGCTCACCTAACCAAAAATGGTGAGCCCCAATATCAGTGAAAGATGGTCTCAAGAGAATAATGCCAAAAATGATAGAAGAGACATAATGTCCTCCTCTAGCCTTCACATTCCCTTTCCTGGGTGAATGAGTACACAGATGCATGAAGGCACACAAGTGCTCACACACAGCATAGGCTTTGCCAGCGAGGTTTAAGGTCTCAGGGATGACCCTCTAAATCCCTACCCTTGAGAAGGAAGGATGTGCTTTCTCTATATTTTAATAAAGGCACCTCAGTGGACCATGCGCTTTGCATGAGTGAGTGCTATTCATTTGAAGAAGCTCTCAAGCAATGCTGAAATCCTGGAGCACTGGTGCATGCTCCCAAATGCAAGGGACATGGCAAGCCTAATGATTCCTCTCCTGCAGCCCAGTCTTTCTCTCCTGTCATTTGAATGCTTCCCAAACACCTTCCTTTCTCTATACAGTCCCTCTAAAGCTGAACCTAGTGAGCCTCCTGCCTCCTTCCCTTCCTGGTAGGAATGAGCTTCTCCAGCCACTGAAGCTTATTCCTTCACAAAGAAGCGGAGAGAACTGAGCAGAAATGAAGCCCTGTTGTGATGCACATAGGTAGCTCTTACTTCCTGCTGTCACATAATAGCTCCTTCTTTAATCTTGGGTGTGGCCACACATATGTCTTGCATAGAGTTAGAGCATGCAGAAGTGTTAAATACCCATGTTAGTTTATTGCAGTTTAGAGTTGGAGCAAACCAAGTATGTAATACTGTATGGATAAAACGGTTGATTGGCTTTGAAGCAGTCTAGATAAGATGTGGTTTATTGGTGTGTTTTTTTGGGGGGGTTATTTTATTTTATTTTATTTTATTTTATTTTATTTTATTTTATTTTATTTTATTTTATTTTTGAGACAGAGTTTCTCTGTGTAGTTCTCGATGTCCTGAAACTAGCTCTATAGACCAGGATTGCCTCTAACTCAGAGATCTGCCTGCATCTGTCTTCTGAGTACTGGGATTAAAGGTGTGCTCCACCACCTCCAGGCCTAGATAAGACTTTAAATATTAGCTATGTAAAGAATGCTTCTTGAGTGCACCAGCTGAACTGATTTTTTAAATGATATTAATTAATGTCTCTCAAAGAGGATTTTAAAAGATGCACCTTTTATGTTATTTTCTTGTATTAGCATATATTCATTGCATACAATATAATGCAAACCATACAATGGGTTTAATTATAACATTTTCATACATATATAGCATGTAGTCTGATTATATCCCCTGATACTCTGTCTTATCCTCCCCACAACTCTGATCCCTTTCTCTTCATAAAGCACCCTCTTTTTAGTCTCCTTTTCCCATTTAAACCTAGATTCTGTATAAAATATTAGTACTAGATATTTTCCTTTCTTAGTCTGGTTTATTTTGTTTAACATGATGGTCTCCAGTTGTCCATTCTAGTCCCATGGCTTTAATGCAAAAAGAAGTTTTGTGTTCTTTTGGGCTTATATTTGTTTTGTTTTTCTTCTCTTTTGTTTCTGTTTCTCTTTTGATTGTTTTTAAGATAGAGCCTTACAATATAGCTCAGGCTAGCCTGGGATTTATGATCCTGTCTCAGACTCTGGAGTTGCTAGGATGACATATCCCCATAATTCCCTGTGGTGTGTTCTCTTTTTATTGTTCATGAAAAAAGTCCAGGTGAGAGATGAACATTTTGACCATGGTGACCTTTGATCATTTAATAGAGGAATGCTTGCTGATTTCCAGGATCATTGATGGGTGTTTGCTACTCAGTAAAGAAAATTATGCACAAAGCCCTTACCTTTGTGATCCTCACATTTTTATAGAAAATAAAAGCTAATATTTTATTGCTGGTATAATGGTATGAGCTTACAATCCAGCAGAAGAGAATTGTCCAGCAGATGAGGAGTCCCAGGCCAATGTCTTGTGAGCCAAGACTCTGGGGTCAGAATCTTTGCTGAGTGATTTTAATAAGTGCTGCTGGGGGTAACGGGTTTTCAGGAGTGAACACTAGGCTAGGATACACCCCTATGATCTCTTTCGTGACTACTACAAGGATTAGAAGTGCTACTGTCCTGTTTCCTATATGGATATTTCTAGAATGCTTGCTCAAGGCAAGGTCCCTGGATTTCCCCAGGTTATGCAATTCAAGAGAAAATAAGAGATAACCCCCCAAAAAGGAGACATGGTTCCTGCATTATCTGATCTTGTCAATGAAATTCCAGCATTCATGCTTTATTCTGACCATTATCTAAGTTAATTAATTAGGTCCATTTATTTTAAAGTATAGGGACTAACACAGTAACAGAAGTCACTAAGAACATGACAAGGACTGCACACTACATTCCTTTAATGGCTGTCCTGAGAAGTGGAATATGCCTCAGTGGCTAAAACAGGAAGGTTTGAAGACTAGAGTTCAGATCCCTAAGAACCCACATAAAGCCAAAGGGAACATGGCAACCCATGATGCCAGGTCTCAGAAGGTAGAAGAGAGAGAGATCCCTGGAATAATCAGCTCATCTACCCTCGTTATAGTGACAAGTTTAGTGCAGAGACCACGTCAAAGAATAGAGTGAAAGTGATTGGGAAAAATCCCAGATTAGCCTTGAATCTCCATATTCATGCATGTGAACCTGAGCTCACATATGAGCATTCATGCATATATAAAAAAATATCACCCACCCAGGGACATATAGATACACAGGCATAGTCCACACACACACACACACACACACACACACACACACACACAGACAAACACACACTTGCATTGATAAGTGTTGAGTTCCAGTGACTGAGACACATATTTCATGTGCATCTCCCCACTCAGTCTCCACATCACCCTGCTCACAGTGGGAACAGTACATGTCCATTTCATAGATGAAGAAAACAGAGTCATTGGCAGCCATACCTTCTGGAACTCATTGTGTGATGCACTATTCTCCAATTCTGCTCATTGCTTTTTAGATCACAATTCTTACCTTCTCAAATACAAAGAGGACATTTATGTATACAGGCCAACACTCGCCATCATCAATGGTAGGCGTCTAAGAGGGAAGGGTGAGATCTCACTCTCTCAAAAGGGACATGAACCAGGAGAGTTTTCCAGAGTGCTTCTGTAGCAAATGTATTATAGTTCGCGGTCAGGGTTCCCAGTGGGGTTGGCAGGCTCACAGGCACAGGCATCAGCATCTCTCCTCTTCCAAATTTCCCCTCTCAAACCAATTTATTGCAATGAATAAACTTTATTCCGATTTATTGGACTGAATCCTCACTTCACAAGCAAATAAACAGGCAATAAATAGTCGAGCTCTGGGCTTGTTGCTGCTCCAGCTTACTGTACATTTCCATTCAACAAATCTATTAAAGCTTAAAACTGAATGTTTTGGAAAAGAAGAATAAAACCCCCAGCACCGGTCAAGGACTGCGGAGTTGGAAAATGCTGTTCACGTTGACATGATGAGGTTCCAGCAAGGCTCCCTTTAGAGGGGTCATTAGGCAGCTCTCTACTCACTGTTAGGGTGACGGAAGACAAAAGGACTCTGGGGATGCCTACCATGCATTTGACTGATGGTCACTGATAACTCTCTCTGTGCCAGGCTTGCTGATAGGCACATGGGACAAAGACCATCTCCTCAAGGCCTACTTAGTCTAATGGGAGCTGCCAATGGTGATTTAAACAATTCATGTTGTGGAATAGACAAAGGAAACTCGACCTTCTTCTGTGAGAAGGCTTCTTGGAAGAGTTGTCTAAGCTGATGTCTACCAATCAAGGAGTTCATCTGACAAATGTGGGTAAGGGAGAGGACAGTTTACCAAGAACCAAGTTAAAAAGCAACTAAAATCACCATGTGTCCATAGAACTCTGCACATCCTGGGCCATTGATAGAAGAGTTTGAAGTGAACAGAGGCAGGTGAGACAGAGGTGATAAGAAAGAAAGCAGGGTGGGTATTGAATGCTCCGGGACTTACAAGCCATGTTAATAGCTTAGATTTTGTAGAAAATGTAGGGTCATGCTTTGTATGTATGTATTATGCATGTATGTATGTATGTATATATATATGTATATACATATATACATATATGTATATATATATATGTATTAATATATTACTGTTATTTTCATTGTTGTTTTTGAGACAGAGTTTCTCTATGTAGACTTGGCTGTCCTGGAATACACTCTGTAGACCAGGGTGACCTGAGACTCAGATCTGCCTGCCTCTGCCTCCCAAGTGCTGGGAACAAAGGTGTGTGCCAGCAGGCCTGCAGACTCTTAGTTATTTGCAGGGTATGCTAACATTCCAACGCAACAGTAAAAAGTGTTCGTGTAGGTCAGCAGCCTCATTCATGAGAATGTTCTAGGAATACATTAAAATTAATCATAATGTATTAATAACCAGAGAAGACATTATCTGATGTGTCCCCTACATTCTTTAATGTCTAGAATTCTTAAGATATTAATAAAATAGTAATTGTGTATTATTTATTTATCAGTGCAGTATAATGTCAACGGAACTATGGGAGGCCAAGAGTCTGAAGGGGACAAGTTTTAACAAGACATAATCTTGGTCAGAAATCAATTGAGCTTGCACATTGAGAACTCATGGATTTGGGGGCTGATTATGAATTGATATTTAATGACAAATTATAACTGATGGTTACAAGTTTATAAACTACACTAATATATATATATATATATATATATATATATATATATATAAACAGATGATATAAGGGGCTACCAATGTTTTTCCATGGGATGAGAGATGATGATTATTACCAACCTATGTCTTAAAAAATGTCCCACAACACAGAGGCTTCAGGGGACAAGAAAGGGACAAGAGTAGGAGGATAGATACATTTAGCCATGTCCCCATCAGTAGATATTATTATTCTACCTAGGTTCTAGCATAGGGTCTTCTGACTCTCTATTTATTTTATTTCAAGGACTGCTGTATCAAAGATTAGACACTTTAGAAATATTACACATATGTTCACATGATCCTCCAACATGACAATGCTGTTTTATTTTTATTTTATTCTGTTTGTAATTTAATGATGTGAGTGTGTGTGTGTGTGTGTGTGTGTGTGTGTGTGTGTGTGTGAGAGAGAGAGAGAGAGAGAGAGAGAGAGAGAGAGAGAGACAGTCAGTCAGAGAGAGAGAGAATGTGTATATGTGGGGAAAGGGTTGGTACATTATGGTGTATGTACAGAGACTAGAGGAAATTGTCTTAGTGACCATTTTTCCCTTTCACTACATGTATTTTGGGGATCAATTTCAGGTCATCAGGCTTATGTCATACCTCTTTAACAGCTGAGTCATCACACTGGCCCTAATGGCTATAATAGTTTATACTTTTATTATATATGAGGAGAATTTTTAATGGACATCTAAATAAAGCAGATATTTGGGATAAAGATCCTTCAGAGGTTAAGACCCCTTGATGCTATTGCAGAGGATGTGGGTTCGATCCCTAGCACTCACACGGCAGGTCACATGCCAGTGGTTGATGCTCTTCTCTGACCTATGTGGGCACCGGGCATGTACATGGACAGAGATATACAAACATGTAAAACATCCATGCTCATAATTTTTTATTTTTTTAATTAAAAAGATAGGTGTTGTTCACATCTGTAATTTGAATATCTATGATTCAAATACAAGCATCTATAATACAGATATTGTGCTACAGTGCTGTCATTTCTAATATGCACCAGACACTACTTCAATAGTTACTATAGTATATGCTTCCTTTCCTTCCTCCCTCTCTGAGGTCTTCTTTCCTCTTCTGTGTTCCTTTTTTGTAACAGTAAGTTGAAAGTTTGCATAATGTGTGTGGTGTGTTTAGGTTGTCATGTGGATACAGAAGCATAGGCTGCCTGGTGTCTTCTTCTATGGCTGCACACCTACATTTTTGAGACAAGGTCTGTCACTTGAACTTGAGAGTTCACTGAATGACTAGGCTACTCACTAATGTAACCCAGGTATTTGTTTATCTCTTTCGACTCTCCTAGCCCTGGGTTAGCAGACCCACATCTCTGTATCTCTCTTTATATGGGTATTAGGGATCTGAAGTCAGACCCTCAAGTATGCACAGCTGTTTTACACACACACACACACACACACACACACACACATATGGAAATTTTAATGCCATCTCAAACAAGGTTATTTATTATAGTCAACATCCTTCCCATCTCATTTCAAAATATTAATATAGAAATATCCCCTTGCATAAAACAGAAAAACAACCAAATTAGTCTCCAAATGCAAACAAGGAATTGGGTTCTAGCACACAGATGACAGGGTAGAAGCTTTGCTTCAGGTAGAAACGGCAGCCAGCACAGAAACAGTGCATATCCCATTTTTACAGTGTGCTGATTCATAAATTACTAAAGTGTATTCCTGAGAAATAAATATTTCACCAGCCAGTGACAGACTTATGAGCTAATTAAAATGTGAGCCCATGAAGACATGGTGCCATTGGCTCAATTCAGGGAACTGGGAAGCTTGGAGCCCCACTCCTCATTGACTCTGGGTGAGAGGGTTGGCATATGAAAGGGAGGGGCAGCTCACAGAAAGCCCAACTGTGCTTTGGATAAAGGGAGTTCACTGTTGAATATGAAGATTTTAACGAAAAGCAAAGGTGATAATTGCTCATGGGAGGGGGAGAGATGTTACTATATAGGGTGATTCTAGTTTTATACTGTATAGAAGGGGTGCCAGCAGCATGGTGCCCGAGTTCACTTACCAGCTCCGTTACTTGTCTGATGCAGGACTTTGTGTGAGTTGCTTAGATAGTCAGAATCTTGATGCTATTGTCTATGCAAGAGGCATCGAGATGCCTCCTTCCCCCAATGGTACTGAGTTTAAAATGCAGTCATGCTTACAGGTCATTACCAAAGTCCAAGCAAATTCTTGCTCAACAAATGTTAAATACAGTCTGTGTCCAAACTCAACTGGTTAAATCACAAAAGTCCTATCTAAGTGTTTGGTCTTCTATTCAAAATTCAGCATCCAGTAGGTTGTCTAATGGATGCTGGGAGGTTCTCTTTTGTTCCCATCAACCATGGGGAGGACACACAGTTTGAACACATCTTGTGGGTCCATAGCCATGAACATCATAATTACCACTATGTACATCCATTCTTCACACTAAGTTATTAGGGAAAGGGTTTCTGCTCCAGGGGGAAAACTTAGGCATAGCATTGCTGGAATTTGCCATAAGTTACTCTTTTATGAATCTTCTTGTTTTAGCATTCCAGCCTTAAAGGGTCATGAAAAAAGATATTTTCTTTTTATTTTTATTTGGGAGAGAGATAGGTCCTCCAACCAGCTCTTGTTGTACCCATTTTGGTCTAGATAACATTTTCCAAGGGGGATTAGTTCATGTAGTCCTAAATTGTGGTCTTTCTCCTAGCCTTTCTCCTAGGTCTAACTACAATATTACAGAAAGGAGAACTCAACGAGCCAGACACAGATGGCTTTTAAAAGCATAACAGTATTACTCAGCATCTTCCGTGGTTTCCTTTATTCATTGCATTGTCAGCAATGTGTCCTATTATCCATAGAGTACCTCATGCTGTACTCCTGTGGAGGCAGAAGAGGATAGAGTTTTGAAAATAACCACAATGCAACAATAACATTAAGTGTGGCTAGATCATCAAATGGTTTTGCTATACCAGGAGATCTGCTTAGGTATATTTATAGGCAATAACTCATCTGATAGTAATTGCATGGTCTGTGGTCATCCACAACCATCACCCCTAGCTTACGCATGCTACTTTACAAAGAAGGGATAAATGAGTATATTGTTAGATTAAGAAATAGAATGAACAGGTTCTCATGACAGAAACTTACCTTATTGGTTTCAGGAGTCATATGAATGCTGTCCATGTCTGGGGATGTGTGTCTGTTTGTGTCTCTCTGTGGGTTTGTGTTAATATCAGTGTACTTCTATGTTTTGCATCTGTTTTTCCATGTGCCTTTGGGGATCTGGATAGTAGGTAATGTGTCTCTGTGTGTGACCTTGTAACTATGTGTTTCTGTTCACATCTTTGTATATCTGTGTGTCTCTGTCTCCTTATAGCTATGTGTGGCTGTGTGGCTGTATGTTGTCTGTATATGTCTGTGTGGCTGTATGTGTGTCTGTGTGTCATATCTGTGTATGTATGGGTTACTGTTGAGTTTATTGGCTCTGCATCACATTATAGATAGGTTGGGGATCAATTCAGGAATGAGTTAAATGACCATTTATGATGAGGTCATTGTTTCAAATAGTTGCATATCTAAGAGATGAATGAGGTTGTGTGTGTGAGTCTGTGTGTGTGTGTGCATGTACGCATTTGTGCAGCTGCCTCTTTCTCTGTGTATATGCATGCATGTGCATATTTGCTTGTGACATAATATACAAATGTACATATGGAAGTCAGAGGAGATCCTTGGGGCAATCCTTGTTGGGTGCCTCCCACTTCTTATTTGAGAGAGTGTCTCTCCTTGCCATAGGTAAGTTGGTCAGGATAGCAAGGAAACTCCAGGGAGCTGGTCATCTCTGCCTTCTGTCTCATCATTACTGATGTCTGTCTTTTTATGTGGCTTTCGGGAATCTAACACAGGCCTTGAAACTTTCAAGGCAAGTGCTTTACCAACTCGGCCAACTCCCCAGCTGAACAAGAATTTTTCAGGGAACTTTGGGTTTGATACTTTTCAGAGATTGGTTTATCTACTCTCCTAGTTAGCTTCACACACTACGTGTGCATGTGTCTGTGTGTCATGTCTGTATATGTGTGTGGCTACTGAGTTCAACTTGACATAGCCTAGAATAACCTAACAAGGAGTCTCTATTCAGTAATTAGTTAGCTCAGGACAGACTGACCTGTGGCATATCTATAAGGGATTGACTTGATTTTTTATCGGCACTGGAGAGGGGCATTATTCTACAGCAGGTGGTCCTAGGTTATATATGAACTCTAGCTAGCCGTGAACCTGCACCTCAGTCAGCAAGCATCCTTCATCTTTGAATTCTGCTTCAAGATCCTGTTTGAGTTCCTGCTCTGACTTCCTCAATGATGAATTGTAACCCAGAAGTGTAAGCTGAAATAACCCCTTCCCTCCTATGAGTAGCTTTCGGTCATGGTCTTTGTCACAGTAACAGAAAAGAAACCAGAGCATCTACATTTTTCTTTGTACCCCTTAGGGGCCGACTGCAGTCTGACCAATTGTGTTAACATGGGTAGACTCAAATCAAAAGTAGTTTGCAAGACTGTAAAGATTTTTATCAAGCAAC
The DNA here is from genome assembly GCA_964023405.1 of Apodemus agrarius. NCBI lineage: Eukaryota > Metazoa > Chordata > Mammalia > Rodentia > Muridae > Apodemus > Apodemus agrarius. Next base: position 7,511,808 of record OZ030015.1, on the reverse strand, counting down.
ACATGAAGCAGTGCACCCTCGGCTGCAAGCTGTGCCAGAATCACAGCTCAGGCACGTGGGGTGGGAGAGCTTATTGCATAGATGAACTGAGAGGCCAGCTGCTGAAATGCTCTGCCTGAAATATGTTTTCTTTTGCCCTTTTGGCTCATCTTTTCTCTGCCAATTTCCCCTCCAGCAGGCTTTTCCTGGATAGGGAAAGATTCTCAAGTGGTGCAGCAGCTCTGAGATTATTTTCCTCCAAATAGTTAGTCCTAGTTGAAAACAAATATACACACCTCCATCCTTAAAATTCCAGCCAGAAAGCAAAACCTGGAATGATTTCCTTCAAAGAATAAATGTGTGTGCTAAATATCAGAAATTGTTATAATCCTTCTGCATAAACGAACTCATTATTTCTTTCAATTCTTCCAGGAATCCCAAAAAGCAGGATTACTATCTAAATGCTTTGAAATGTAAATCTGTATGTTTTAGCTCTACCAGCTGCATTCTGATGTGAAGTTCAAGTACAGTGTGACTACATGTGTCAGCTATGTTGCTGAGTAACAAGTGGCCCCTGAGAATAACCTTGTACTGTTTCTCAGTCTGCACAAGGGAGGACACATGTGGCTGGGCAAGACTGTTTGGATTTTACCAAGCAATCAAGGATCCTGGAGTGTCTATGCTCAAGACTGGTGGCATACGTTTGCAATCCTATTGGTGTGGAATGGAGAGAGCAGAATGCCCTGCTAGCCTAGCCTACTTGGTGACTCTTTGGCCAGTGAGAGACCTTGTCTCAAAAAGAAGTGAGAGAGGATGCTGGAAAGGGTTAGCTGACAAGAGCATGCACTGCTCCTATAGAAAACTAATTGGTAAGCGCCCAGCACACACATGGTGGCTAACTATTGTCTTGTGACTCCAATTCCAGGGAATCCAATTTCCGTTTCTGTCTTCTGGAGGCCTAAGAAAATCATGGGATGCACATATATCCATGCAAGTCAAATTACTCATAAGATAAATGTTTTTCAAAAGAGAGGGTCTAGAGAAATTGATTAGCAGTTAAGAACTTTTACAGCTCGTTCAGTGAGCCCGAGGTAGGTTCTCAGCAGTCACATGGTGCTCACAGCCATCTGTAAGTTCAATTCCAGGGAATATCATACATGCTTCTAGCCTCTGAGTATAGCTGGTGTGCATGTTGTACATGCACTTAAATAAATATACCTAAAAACATTATTGAAGTTTTCAAAATGTGGATGGTCACAGTGTCGGCGACCGAGGAATGCAGGCCAAGGTTGCATTCTGGCCTCCAGATGTCTGCATGTATGCTCACATGAACTCATGCATACACATGCACATGCACAAATACATGAGCACACATACCCTCACATGCATGCATGCATATACACAGAGATACAGATTGATTGATTGATTGATTCTAGGTCTCATAAAAAGAGGTAATCAGAGTATTCATAGTATTCATGGACAGAAATGGCTGTCTTAAGTTTGGAGATCAGTTCCGTATAGAGTGGACACAGAGACCTACAAAGGAACTGATCGGTTCTCTTAGTTTTAATCAGATGCATTATTTTGAAAGGAAGAACTTCACGGCTTCAAATAGTCTTCAATTCTCAGAATAATCACCTCTGCTTAGACAGTGTCTACTTCTGTCTCCTGTCCTGGCTTGCCACTTTGTCTCTATTTCTCTGTCCAGACTGATTTTATAATCTCTATTTTATAGTAAGCCAGAGATGCTGAGAAGGCAGAAGTTAGGCACTGGAAGCGATGGAGTTTACAAGTGGTGAAAGGGGTTGGGGCTGGAGTTTGAGTGACTG